>JAJEJO010002983.1:318244-375568 GCA_020662805.1 Glaucomys volans
AAACTGACCTTCAGGAATTTCATCCATTTCTCATACCTAACCTTTCTAAGACTCATTTCTTGTTTGTTAAATAAGAATAATCATACCATATTCATTCAGTTGGAAATTCTATGGAATATCAAAAATAGAAACATAAAAGAAATAAAAAGTGTGGTCTGAGACTGATGAAACAGTAATACCTACGTGTTACAACCTTGGTGTTACGGGAAGCTGTGCTGCAGCACATGGAAGGTGTTCACAGATGAGGGCTCTTCTGGTGATTAGCCAAATGCTAGCCACACTGTTAGGCCCTTTCATGTCATTACTAATGGTAAAACAATCTTACAAACAGCATATTGTCACCTTGCTTAGGAGTTATATAATTTGCCCGACAATATGTCTGTATGGGAGGAAGTGTAGCTGCCTTCCAATTTGCACAGGAATACCATGCAAAACTGACATTTCTGATATTTCTAAAACCAGGGATGTGGGATCACATGATTAACAGGTCTATGTCAGGGGTAAAACAAATCACATTTCCTGGGAAAAGGAAAGAAAGGACCTGAACAAGAGGCACTCCTTGGAGGGGCTATGACAGCTTCTCTCTCCTGTGTGGCCTGTTCCATTAGAATTTCCCAGTCTGGTGGTTCCTTACAGGGCATTCCCTTCTGGTATCCCAGACTCCCAGACTCCACAGTGTACTGCTCCACCTCCTGGAATGCCCCACCAAAGGGCTTTGTGCCACAATGATTTTGTGCTCACCTTTCTGGAAAAAATGTTTTCACTGAGAAATTTAAATTAAAATTAGGCTACTCCACTGGGAATGTACAGAACCGAATGCAAATCAAGAGACTTGAAATGCAAATAGTACTTTTAAAGGGCCTGTTCTGAAAAGAAAACTACAGATGAACAGGCTATGGATGAACTGGGTAGTTGACAGGTCTTTCAAAGAAGCATGAGCAAGAATTTTATTGCATGGAGGGTTTTGCACAGTCCTGAGCTAACTTTTCTCTCTTTCATTTCATCCCATTCCTATAAAATACCAACCATGGGTGTTGCTACAGAGAGAAATTTGCTTAACTTATTAACAACAAATAGGTATTAAGGCAATATTCAGGGCCAAGGAAACAAAAATCATTTTTCACGGTGAACATTATGGGAAAATATCTGCAGACTGCTTCATTAAGATGCACATTTTTGTCTAAAGGATCAACACACTCAGATACTTTTACAAAACAGACTGAACTTCTCCCAATTCAATTGAGTCCGTAATAAAGCCTTATGGAGAAATCTGTCCTGCAATACCTTTCTTTCATGGTATACAAAGGTCATTAAGACAATGGGCGAAATAAATACGATCACTTTAGCCATAAGGCCCATTACATACAAAATTGATTTTCCAAATGTGTGGTACTTGGTACAGCATAGATGGCTGTTTTCTTTTTTCTCTCCAGCCTGCATTAAGTTTAACCTCACTTTCAAATTCTTGGATGTCTGCTGCAATGTTCTTACCAGGAAAGGAACCTCTGTGAGAAAATCCTGGGCCAAATTAATGATGTTTTCTAATGTGTTAGGTCAAAACTATTCTTGGGAATGCCTGAATGTTTATCTCATCTAAGTAGCTTTTACAAATAGATCAAAGAAAACTGCAGCATGGTAAAGTGTAAAGAGTAGGAGCCTGGGAGGAAGATGGAGAGAGGTTCAAATTCCAGCTACCATGCATAAGCTGCGTGACCCTGGCAAACAGCCCGCCTCTTGTCTGTAAAATGAAGACAATCCCATTGACGTATAGGGTTACAGTCCTAAGCCACAGGGTAGATTAGATACTGCAGTGCCTGGTACAGAGCTGGAGTTCGAAGAGATCACAGTCATTACTACTATGAGTTCATGACTCTGGGCCCATCCTGTTTGACCTTGTCCTTCACATCTACCTCTGTTCTTATAAGACTGAGCATTATACAGCTTTGCTTTTCCAGAATTATTCATTTCAATGAAAGTAATTCATTCTGCTAAAAGACTTTTATATAATAATGTCAACAAATTAGAAAGTAAACATTCCTCAATGTTTCTTGTATCTAGTTTTATTTCATGAAGCCAGGCATTCCCCTTCCAGCTCTGCCATGTTCTGGCTATGTAACCCTGAGCAAGCTAATTAACCACACTGAGGCTTGAGATTCTAATCTGTGGAATGGGGACTATAACATCTCCTTCATAAGGTTAAATCAGATAATGGGTGTATGCTATTTGGTATAGAGTCTGGTATATAATAATTTCCCCCAAATTCTATTATGTATTATTAGGATCATCATCATCACCTTCAAAGAGGAGTAGTAAATAATTATCTTTACTAATGAAGGTTTTCCATTTTCATCACACTAATCATTTCTAGCAGTTTTATAGGTGGCAGAACTGTCTTTTTTGCCCAAGTGGCCATGCAAAACACAATATGATTGACTTCACTGAAGTGGTTGCTTCAGAAAGACACAGTTAAGAGGTATATAATATGAAAGGACTATTTAATCAAGTTGACTGATTCCATACTCCTACACAGTGGCATTGAAGAAGGTATATTCCTTTAGTAGTTGGAAAGTTCTGTTCTCTATTGTACACACATGACACCTGGACAAACCTGAGTGTTAAAAAAGTGCTTGATGATCTGGATAACTATGCATGTGGTTCTAATACTTAAAGCAATTAGGTTATAAAAATACTTGTTTGGATAAACAGAAAAACTGAATATCATTTGTGTCCATGTACCATTAAGAAACAACCATTCATTTGTTTAAATAGGTATGTTTCTGAATAATACATTCTTAAATGCAAATTCAGTAAACTGATTTTTTCCTTTCTGTTGGTTCCCATTCTCTTTCCAGAAAGGAATAAACCTTATTGGATTAACTGTTATTTTGGGTTACATACTACTTGGAGACCCTGAAAGCAGTGGCCAACTCCCTCAAAATGTACTTTCTAACACACATACCCATACAACCCTTTGTGAGTGATTTCAGGATTTAGAACTCTCTAAAGCCCACCTGTGGGTGACCTCTAGACAATGTTTGAAAGAAAATTCCTTAGACAATGTTTGAATTTCTAGGATTTTCTTTTCATTTTGGATCTTTAGTTTAATAAGAGTTTCTAATATTTTAGATTTACATTCTCCCTTCCAAACTTCTTGTTTAAGGAGTCAGTTATGTAAACACAAAAACTTCTATGCTCTAAGGAAGCTTACTATTTAAAGGAATTCTATAATGAATCCTTTTGCAAAATGAATAATGTGTTTTATAAATCTAGACATTCTCAACACCAGCTTTTCCAGTGCAAGTGTGCATGGCATCTGCCTGCTTGTACTGAAGTGGATTTAGAAGATGAATTAGACAAACAATGAGCATGATGCTCAAAGACTTTAACTCCTTTTAGTTTCACTATGTGAGCTTATTAGCAAATCAAGCAAGGACCTTTATCAACTTTTCCTTCCAGACAGACCAGCATCTCCTTTTGGCAAGTTCTCCTTTAATTAAGAAACTCTGTCACAAAAGCATATGGTATATCTCGGGATGATTGTTTCTCAGAGTACATTGATAACCCCGTTTCCTGAAAAATGGTATTAAAGTATCTTACAGCAATGGCTTGAACTGTGGCCAGGTAGAGGATGGCAAGATCATCGAGATCCTGTGACAGTTTCAATCCAGTGACCTGTAGGGAAGAAGAAAAAAAAAAAAAAAAGAAGGAGATGGCCAGAAGGAGCTGCCATTGATAGTGAGAATTCCCATGAACTATGAACATGTTCAAATGTGTTTTCTTGCAGAAACAAGTTCATATGCAAATCCCCTTTTAGTGAGCTGAACGTGGAATGCCTACTAAATCATTTAATCTCTAGACCTGGGGAAAAAATATATCCCTTCCTTTCCCCCAAAATGCTTTGCCTTTGAATTAAACCAAAATAAAACAAATAAAAACATAGGAAGATAATGTTTGATATTCCTTATCTTAAATTATATATCTTTTTTATTTTAAAAAAATGCACATTTCTTATAAATACCTATTTTCTGTGACTTACAAGCAATCAGCATGTGAACAGTGGCATGCTAGTACCAGATGATCTTATTCTGAATTCTGCTCCTGTCAGGATTCAGTGTAATCGTGCCCAAGGGGTATTCAGAGTAAAATAATGTCTCCTATAAATGTTATATCTACTGAGGGATAATTTAGAATCTGTGGTTTGTAAGGGAATCCCATTAAAGTCAATCGGAACCAGATGCTTATATGGAGTAGGCCAATCTCTGAGAGATTCCAGTACTGAACAGGATGCTGGTTTTGGGGCCATTAAGACTTGTTCACAGTCTCACCTTCACATCTTTTATTTATCCAGGTCTTGTTGTGGAACATGTCTAGAGAACAAGGGTTGGTGGTTTCATCAAGCTCAGACTGAAGTTTGTGGGCATTGACCTTATCATTCACGTTAGATTTTTACATTATAAAATTAATTCACATAACACTCATTTACTCAGGTTATACGGTATGTATGCTCTTGAGATGTGAGTATGCAGGCTACAACAAGATATTGGTGAATGGTCTTCCTAGAATTCTGTCCTTCTTCCTCTCTGGCTGCATTTAATTTCTCTCTCCAGACTCCACTCCTAACCAGGATTGGGCTATTGCAGGGAACAGACACCATTCGTTATTCCAACTGGAAACCCAGGAGTTCCCTTTTCTGCCTCCTCCCTCCCTTTCCATGTTTAAATGTTTCCAAGTCTTTCATGTTTGACTGCCCCTGCCTTTTCTGACTCCATCCTCTATTCTCTGTGTTCAGAATTCTTCACTTCCCTAATTCAGGCCACCATGTCTTTCCTGACTGCTGATGGAATCCCTGAGCAAATCTCCCTGTTTTTAACAGTGTTTCTCTCTACAATAGAGCCAGAGAGATTGTTTTCATGTGTAAATTCTGCATGTTGCCTTCAGTTCACAGTAGAAATGCCTGTACCGTGTGTGTGCATCTTTCAGAGCCCACCCCTGCTCGCCTCTCCAGCACCTGTTCCTGCCCTTCTCCACTCCACATCCCGTCCTCGCTCTTCTGAATCACTCATCTAAGCAAGCTGATGAGGGGATCCCTAATTTCAATATAGCTACCTGCTGGTGGCTTATTCTTGGCAAATAATTGGGCAACCAGATGATAACTGTGGCTTTGATTTCAACACACAGGCAGATGGAAAACTGGAAGAAAAGATCAGAGAAGAATTCTGGGGAATCCCTCTTCCCAAGACAATTTTTTAAAGGAACATCCCTCATGAAGTTGCCCAGGGACCTAAACATATGGTAAGAATGCTGGAACCGGGAGAGAACATGATCAGTGCTGACAAAAGACAACTTCATTTCACAGGCAAAGAAACAGATTGCCTAAGGGGACACAGAGAATGGAAACCACAACCCAGGTGTTCTGACACATCTTGCCTATCTTCTTCACTGCAGTGTCTCCAAAGCCTAGTGCTATGCCTGGAAGATAGTAGATGTCAAGTTTATATTTGTTTTATATGTAAACTCGTGACAATTCAAAGTTCATTTTCGCCTTCCAAATGCTATTCTCTCTCCCAACATCCTATCCTTCCCTATCAATTTATACAGCTCTAGTTGGACAACATTTACTGCTTGGCTCTTCAAATACTCACAGGGAGAAGAAGACATGTATTCCATGCCCCAGGAGAAAAAAGCACTAACTACGTGCTCTTAACTCCCCAAATCCAACACTTACCCTTTTGATCACAGGAGTGGCTTATATGAGACTGGGTTAAAGGTTGGGTCCCTGTCACTCATATAAACCTTTGTGTGAATAAGAAAAAGGCACAATCTAGAAGAATTAGTTATAAAAAGGTGTGAAATTAGTAAGATAAGCCCCCTCAGCTGAACACCCTGTGTGAGCAGCCTGTGCCAAGGCAGGCAGTGGTCCTGGGGCAGGACCACTAATCATGCATGAGTGTGCACGCACTCTGTCACTTGCTGTTGGTGTCTTAGAGAAGCTGACTGGGCCACTGCTTAGAGCTTTCTTCTGGAGCCAGTCCAGGAGGCTGCCTCCTTCTGGCTTCTTCTCTCTGGTCATCAATTGGAAGTTGATCAGGCCATGATCTCCTATTCAGCTGATCCACAATTGGGTCCTGAAGAACAGGTCTGGATAATGTGTGATGGGAGTGGGGGTAGAATTTCACTTTGTATTCAAGAGGTATGCCCCTATCAGTATTTATTAGAAAACCTAGTCCTTTGAATTTTAATATTGGCAATATAACTGGTTCTGATAACCTTCTCAATTAGTAAGAATCCATAAGTAGGAGGAGGTGTAATGTAGTTGAATTTCATTTTAATCCCCAGCAGATATCCATAAGAATTTCCAGAAAACATTATTATTCAAACAGAAAGATATCATGGATCCCTCTCAAATTTTCCACAGAGGAGCTCAAACATCATACAGGAGAAAAGGGAAGGTGTCCCCCGCCACCCACCAAGAAACTGAGAATGAGGTAATCAATGTAATTGAGCACTAAATTTAACTCTTGAACTTGCTAGTAGCTATGGTGGGTAACACAGCTTTTCTTTTTCTGATAACTAAATCATAGCTATCATTTGAGGAGACAGAATTATTCCTGGGAAGAGTTCTAGAAGGGTTTATTACATGGATCACAATACAGGAGGTATTTTGATACTAAGTATCAAAGGAGAAGCAGAGTATACATTCCTCCAAAGCCATTTCCAACATCTGCTGACCAGTAACACCAGAGCCATGGTGTTTCAAAGAGACTTAATGAAAGACAGGCATTTCTTCCTGAAGGACAAAGATAGTATGGTCTGGGATCCTGCTTCCCTGACATCTTGTCTGATATGTAGATGGAGAAAAAAGAAGGGCAGATGACCATTAAGTCTTATTTGATTCTATCTCAAATAGTAGGAATCTCAGCCCTGCCTTGGCAATTACAAACTCTGATGGAACTTTCTAGGGTGCGCTTGCCACGTTGACCACTTGGGAGGAAAAAGAACACCTGAGGAGCTCTCCTGAAGGAAAGTGGCTGCAGTGTCCTGGGGGAGTGTGGTTTTGTAATGGCTGAGAAGGCTGGGACACTGCAGCTGATGGCTTAATGGTTCCACTGATAAGAGGAAGTGGGGAAAAAGCATACGGAGAAGAAATGTGTTTAGAAATATGTATGGGTCTATTTTGAATGTTTAGACGAGACAGTCAAATGTATGGGGAAACCTCACTGGAAACTTGCAATGGTAAGCACATTTTATTTATTTTAGCTATTGTGTAATGGAACAAAATTGTAAGAGAAAGCATTTAATTCATATTCAGAGATATGGGAAGTGTTCATATGGTGGGCATAACATACAAACAACTACAATGGATAATTCAACATCTTAAATTAGAGATATAAAATATTTATCCAAATACTGGGATTTTTAAGCTTAGAAAAGAAGTATATAAAAATGGAAAGATGATGTACTTTGGAGCAAGATACCTGGGTTTAAATTTTGATGAAGCACAACAATTGTGATAGTTTTGTAATCTCTTTGAGCTTCATTTTTTTTCATCTGAAAAACAGGGACATAATACCTCAAGGCATTTTATGAAGATTAAATTTGATCTTATTTACAAAATGCCATGCTTTTCCAGCAAGCTGTAGTGTGTTTGCAAGAGTTGGTCCTCTGATGTGCCTGGTGTCCACTGTGTGTAAATAAATAGTACTTATTAATTGTTCATTTGCTTTCTCTCTCTCTCTCTCTCTCTCTCTCTCTCTCTCTCTCTCTCTCTCTTGCTTTTATTGGTGCATTACAGTTGTACATAGGTTGGGTTCATTTTGATATAATAATACCTGCATGGAGTTTTACTCCATTTTAGTTCCTAGTGCATCCTCCTTTCCTTCCCCTTCTCCCTCCATTTCCCTTCTGTTCTGCTGGTCTACCTTTTACTCATCTATATACTTGTAGTTAGTGCTTTAGAGATAAACACGAAGGTAGAATTCACTGTGATATATTTATACATGCACATAGGGTAATTTTGTCAAATTCATTCTGTATTTCCTTTCCTATCCCTCTTCCCTCCCCCTCAATCTCCTTCTACCCTTTTGATCTTCCTTCAGTTTCTAAGCTATTTGATCCCCCCTTTCCCCACTTACTTTGCTCTAGATTCCACATATAAGAGAGAACATTGGAACTTTGATTTTCTGAGTCTGGCTTATGTCACTTGGCACAATATTTTCCAGTTCCACCCATATATACCAGTAAATGCTGTGATTTCGTAATTTCATTTTTTTTTATGGCTGAGTAAAACTCCATTGTGTATGTATACCACACTTTCTTAATCCATTCATCTATTGATGGGCCCCTTGGCTGGCCCCATATCTTGGCTACTGTGAGTTGCACTGCTACAAAACTGATGTGACTGTTCCTTTTCTCTTAATAAATGTTCATTCTTTCTTTGTAATTGCATTGAGTTCAACCCCATTCATTAATTGACTTCAGCAATAAATAAGATGTCTCTCAACAATGCTATGGGTACCATGAGGCTATGAATGAGGGGCCCTATCAACTGCTGACTATACTGCACAGAGCAGCCAGGGAAAAGGCATGTGGATGATCAGTATTGGAATCCTAATGCTAAAGATAAAGAATCATTTAGGAGTATGGTGAAATCATGTGTCCCTGATGAGTACCCAAGGGCAGGCAGCACAAATGGGTGGGGGACACATTTGTAAGGCCTTGGTCAAGCCTTAATCCTTACCAACCTATAAGTATTTATTTTCTTTCTTAAACCTAAAGACAGATGGTAACTCTTCACCCTGGACTTTAGCCTGAATCTTGCTGCTACTTGGTAGCGGTCTAAACTTGGACATATCTCTTAACACTTTCCTGGAATCCAAGCTGAATGCAGATTCCTGGGAGCTTACATAAGATGAACTTTGGTGTGGGCCCAGCAATTTGCATTTTGGCAAGGACATAATAATGCACTATATTGTGGGAATGAGTGCCCTAATCCTTGGTATTATGACTTATAGGTTCATAGGTCCTTAAAATGGTTTAAGATTATTGATAGATGAATTATAAGTAGAGCATTCCTAGTCTGGAATCCAAAATGCTCCAAAATCTGAAATTTCTTGAGCACTGACAGATACCACAAGGGAAAATCCCACACCTTGAAACTTTGTTTCATGTATGAAATTACTAAAAATATTGCATAAAATCAATTACTTTTATGTTCATAAAACACAAATGCAATTTATGTTTAGACTTGGGAACCATGCCTAAATATTCTAATATTCCAAAATCTAAAAGTTTTAAACCTGAAAGACTTCCAGTCCCAAGGACTTCAGATAAAGGATATTCAACCTGTGGTAATTCAGTTAATTTTTTTCCTTCCTAGTTGTTAAAGGAATAGATGTAATCATACTTGTTAGTCAGAGAAAGGGCTTAGGGATAGTTTCCCCAGGATCCCTAAAGAATACAAAAGACAAGCAAACAGCATTCCCAGTCCTGAGATTTTCTAGGGTCATCAGAGCTTGATGGGGCTATTCAAGGCTCTGGGGAATTTGTTGAAAGCTTTCTAGAACACAATGGAGCAGCAAAAATGCCCTGTTGTCTCAGTCAATAATGAAGGTGGAGCTGCTGGACAAGGCAATGAGACAGATCAGAGAAAGATTTACAGAAGGGAGGAGAGAGCTTGAGGGACAGGTTTGGAAAATCAGCAGTCTGGAAGCATAAGGGGGCACATCTCCCCAGTGATGCTTAGAGGATTCAGTAAGTGTCAGGAGTCCAGGCTAACACTTGGCATTGCCTCACACTCATCCAGATTTGGGGGAGTGCAATGAATATGCTACTACAGTGTGGAATCCTAAAGATGTCCCCAAGATGCTGTCCCCTGGTTACTCATTCACTAATCAAGGCACAGCTATAAAGGGATATGGCAGATGGAATTAGTTACTAGCCACTTGACCTTAAAAAAGGAAAATTATCCAGTTGTACCCAGTGTAACCACATGAATCCTTTAAAGTGGAAGAGGAAGGCAAAAGCATCCATCAAGAGGTAAGATAGAAGAGAAAGGCAGAGAGACAAGGCAGAAAGGAAAATCAGAGAGGTTCAAAGCCTGAGAAGGACTTGACCCACCACAAATGGCTTTGAGGGTAGAGGCAGGGGATCATGAGCCTAGGAATACCAGGAGTCTGTAGATGCTGACAAGGACCCTGGGCTGATATTCAGCAAGGAAACAGGGACCTTGGCTCTTCAACTGCTGCTACTGAATACAGCCAATGACTTGAATGAATTTAAAAGCAGATTCTCCCCAGAATCTTCCAGTAGGAGTCTCTGGTTTTGGTCTTGTGAAAACTAGAGCAGGAAAACCAGTTGAGCCAACCCTGGACTTCTGACCCATGGAAATATATGAAGATCAATATAAGCTGCAAGCTTGGAGTAGTTTATTACAGCAGCAATTAATACACACACTAAGAATGGACCATGGGCCAAAGTTTTCATAACCTGTTCTGTTGGTGAATTCTACACCACACACCAGTCCATTTGCCTACTGCATGGGGCACTTCATGCTCTGGTTTGCCCTGTATCCAAGACTCTAAGTCTAAGCCATTTTGATGTGCTCATGCATCAATATGAGCACATCCCAAAGCTGCTCTGTACAACTCTCCTGTCGAGACTTGCTGCTGTGTAACCCTGCTTTGGGTCTGCCAGCCTGGATCTCATTCTTGGTCTTCTTTATTCTCTTCCCACTATTTATCTTGTGGACCTTCCCAGTGGATTCCACCTGATTCCCCTCTCAGTCTGCTGTTATGCTACTCTGCCTTGGGGAAGAGTCCTGTCCATCCAGTCAGGCTTCTCCTGGATTTCCGTGTTTGCTATATATAGGAAAGGCAATAAGAAAGAAAAATAGCAATAAGAAAGAAAAATTTGACTCTGATATAATTTAAAAGTCACTAAAGCGAGGAAGAAATATGACAGGTACTTTGAAGAAAGAGAAGAGGGACTGAGGAAACACAAAGTTCTAACTCCTTTTCTTTTTAACATTTTTTCTTTCTCTAAAGAATGTCAATGATTCAAATTTGAACTGACAGATTTCTAATCTACTCTTTTCTCTTCTGGATAAATTACTTAAATTTCCTAAGCTTCAGTTTCTCTCTTATTTTAGATGGGGGTGACAATATTATCTCACAAGGTGATTATGAACTTGGGTAATGATACATGTGAAATAACTGCCATAGTCCTGGCATATCAGGTCCCTTAATAAATTGGCCCTATTATAAATCACAATATATTGATCACTTCAAAAACAAAGCATATTATCAGAAAACCAGTTAAATGACACTGAGGATACTAATCTTTGTCACAGGATTTGAGTTTTCATAAGAAAAAAAAAAAAAAAAAGTAAAAAATGCCTGAATAAAATAGTGTTAAATAACAACAGAAAAGTAGCCAACTTTCTAAGAATTCTAAGAGTCCACCTATTTTCAAGGCTTATAACGATATCATTCAAGAACTGCTCCAGTTGCTTCTATCATCTATCTCCATATCAGAAGAAAAACACAGGGCTACAACCTCTGGCCTCTCCTGAGCTCTCACAAATACTCAGCTGAGTGACTGACTTCATCCACATCTGAATCTGTTTAGTAAGAATCTAGCTGGGATTTGGTCTCCCGGGAATGGACTAAGACCTCAGTATACTTCTTTCCTAACGCTCTCTCAATGCCCCCATGCCCAGTGGCTCTGAAGATCGCTGGAGCAGCACAATCTTCCCAGCAGTTTCAGGTGTGTATGGACTAACATTCAAATCATGGCTCTTCAGAGAACCAGAAAAAACTTTTAGTTCTGGGTAGTGAAAAACCTTCAAAATGAAGCAAAGGAAACCTATTTCGACCAATGAGGAATACAGTGTTTGGTGTGTTTTCATGAACTGCTACGTGTCTGCAGCGATTTACTTCTTTGAACGAGTGTTTTGGAAAAGAATTAAAACAAGCAAATAAACCAATAACAACAAAATTTCTACCACTACCAAAATAAAGAGGGAATAATAATCTGTGGCTCAAAACTGGTTCCATATACAAGGAAGCCCATTTTCAAAATTACTACCACATTGGCTGTTTTGTAGAGTCCACCAGATTTAAGCTTCTTCTTGTATCTGAGAGGAAATGAGGCCAGTCCTAGTACAGAGTTCAATGGCCATTGAAGCAACGAAACATGCTTCCTGGGATGGACCAGGGGTCTTAAGCTTCCTAGCTGTTTTTGTGGCTGGTGACCTCAGTGGCTGGTGAGCCCAGTTGGTTCTGGGGCTAAGGTGGAAGCCTGTAGCTGCATGCTCAAGGTTCAGAAGACAAGCAAGTAGGTGTCACCGGGCAGAAGCTACAGGCAACCACATTAGTTGTTGTCTGCTCACCGTGTGCCTGTCACTGGGCTAACACCTCCTGGTTTGACCATGATCCTGCAAAGAATCGTGGCCTGCTTCACCTTTACTGATGTACAGGCTGACCTCACAGAGCTAACATGCAAATATCACACATTGGTATGTTTTCAAACGAAGATGTAAATACAGGTCCAAATTCAACATGTGAGCTCTCTTCTTTAGAATGGTGAAAACCATCCACCCACTCATTCAAAATAAGGTGTCTCTCTCTCTCTCTCTCTCTCTCACACACACACACACACACACACACACACACCCTAAGATGTGTAACCATTCCTGTTGGTGAGTATTTGCCTCCATTTGTCTTTATGTATGACTATGTCCTTTCTTGACTTTAAAAGTATGCATTTCTTTTGTCTGGTATTTAAGGAACCTGGAATCCTCATTGTTAAATGTTTTGATACCAGGAGTTATTGCTAATGCTACTCCTTTTTTGGATGGGGGTATGTGTAGGTCTAACCTTTCCATATCTTATTTACCAAGTGAAAAGGGAAAATACTTACACAAGTAGCTACTTAGTCCAGGCCTCCTATTAAGCTGCCCACCCCTATTTCCACCATCTCTTTTTAGCTAAGTGCTACAGGTTGATACTGTATCACCAAAGGTAAATCAAAACAGCTGGTGATGCAGGAGGACAACTGTTGCCAGAAGGAAACAAAAAATATTCTATTAAGCAAAAGGGGAAAATTCTTGAGTTAGGTCCTATGCCTCCTTATGAGGGCAGGCATCACAGTGGAAGACTTTAGAGTCAGGTCAAGCCAGGAGTGGCAATGAACTTGAAATTTGAATCAGTGAGTTTGGGAAGAAAACCTAGAGACATTCCCAGGAAGAGACCAGCATTAAGACCAGGGTTAGAATAACAATGGGTGGATAAGTGACAAGTTGGTGGCGAGACTAGAGGAGCAAGGTCAAGGCCAAGGAGTGTGGTTCAGTAGGAAACTATGTGTGGTGCATATGTTGAGACTTCTTTTATAATCCTAGGTGCATTTTAGAAAGTCCAGAGTCATGAGTTAAGGCAAACTCCTGAGGCTGTGCATCCTAATAACCAGGATTCATATTCCTATTGAAGCTCTGCTTCTCCTTTGCATTGTGACCTTGGGCAGTAGTTTTCATTCCTCACTTGGTAAGTGATGATTTTAATAACTGAGTATATGGCAATTATTTGGTATCAGGTGCTGTTCAGATTAAAAACTCCAAATAGGCCATAGACTCTATCCTCAAAATGTTTTTCTAATAGAGTAAATTTAAAATACATTCTATGCCTATGACAGCTCTGATATTATTTTCATCCATGAAAATTATGTATTATATTGCTTCCAATGTAGGTTTTGATCCATTTATTGCATTTTGAGTTGTTTTAGGTCTTTGTCATTTATTTTCCCTCGCACTGTGTTGTCCTTTCATCTTAACCTGTGTTTGCCTTACTTTATAGAGATATATCTTTTTAAAAATCCTCTAGAATATACCAAGAAGTCCCCTAATATCCTGTTTTCAGTAATAAATAAGTTTCAAGAGAACTTTTGTTAAGTGATTGAAATGGTATTTCTTTCTTTTTTGTGTGCAATGTTTTTCCCTGTGGGGCTCACTTTATTACTATTTAAAAATCCACCCAAATTAGGAGCTGGGCCCTATTCAGTATTTCCCAGCATGCAGGACACATGATTCACTCTCAGCCCTATTCACTGTACACTTGGATTTGCCTCTTTGGATCTGCAACTAGATGCCAGTTACCAGAGTGCAGTGGTTTTCATTTGTGCAGCTTTGTAGGACTGAGGAAGGCCACTGCTGCCTGGCTCCCTAACCCTAGAACAATTCTTCCTCCAAATTCACAGAGCTGCCAAGGCTTTTCCTGTCTCTGCCCCAGAAGCAGAGTTTTATGTAGGAGGCTTAGAATGCAAGTCCTTGCTGTTACTTCTGACTCACACTTCCGGCCTGGTTGGCTTCTGGGGTTGGCAGCTTTCAAACAGATTGAATTGAAAGGAAGATAGGGAGTGGTTCACATGGTGGGGGGAATCTAGGAAATTAAGTTCACTGTCTGCTTCTAAAAATCAATACAAAGCAAAACAATACAATACAACCAAGGGCAGTAGAGAAGAAGGATAACTGTCCTGTTTATAGGCTTAAAGCAGCTGTGTGCTTGCAGCTAGGGAGCAGAAGGTAGAGAGGGACTTTCCAGATATGTCCTATACCATGTTTCTCAAACAAGCTGCATTAGTCTTCCAGAGTCTGGAAAATCTTCCCAGATTCTCTTTGGGAATGTCAGACCTAGTCTTCCTAGTTCAGTATTATCCTAATTTTCAAAGCCTCCATAAATTTATGTCATTTTTACATCTTCACTGCTATTTTCAAGTGAAGTAGAGAAAGGCTGCATCGGATTGCTAGACAGGTGACAATTTAAAAAAACCCAAAGTGAGAGACCGGCTGAGCACTTCCTTTGGCTTGCATGGACATCAATGTTGCAAGGCTTACACTGTGTAATGATGATGGACATGCCCACTCATACATGTACAGTAATGATCTTCCCCATTCATGTGAACTTGGGACAGACTTCTTTCCATTTTCTGGGCTTAGCATAGGCTTGTACATATTAGGTACTCAATAAAAAGTGAATGGATGGATGTTTAACAAAGGTTTGGGGTGAGTTAATGGATGGAAGAATAAAGAACTGGGAAGGTGTGATACTACAGAAGCAGAAGAGCCCAGGGACTCCAGAGAGTCTTTGGGAATACACTTTCTTTTGATTCCCCCCCCCCAAAATATGCTAACTGTAATCTATCATGAGTTAGACAAAAAAATGAGGTACCAAATTATGCATATTCATATGCCGTGCTCTCTCTCCCTCCAGGACACAGCATATACTATGTTCCCTTGGCCTTGAACCTTCCTTCCTCCTTCACTCGAGTTAACATTGCTTCTTATTAGAAGACTTTCCTGACCACGGACATCAGGTCTAAACCTCTTTTGTGCATCTAGAGAGCCTGGATGGTGAGTGATAGCAGGAGCTTGACCCCATCTTCCCACTGCCTGTTTGTCTGTCTCCCAAAGAGAGTAATATTTCTGAGTGCTACAAATCCAGTTACTTGTATATCTCCCATCAGCTATAATAGGGCCTGCATTTGTTTGATAGACAAAGATATTCCCAAGTATGGCAAAATGGGAACTTAATTTACTTGGAGATTAATATTAGTACTATCCACTTATATAAATAGCATGAATCAGTAGCTATCTAATCCATTTGGTATTAATAAATTGTTCATATGTTTATTTTTTTCTAGAGCCATAATGGCCTCTTTATTTTCTCCATGTTGACTATAAATTACCATTAAGCACATATGAAGCACTTATTATGTGCCCATAGAAATGATTCAGAAGCCAAAAGAAGAAACTGCATATGATTCTTCCCTCCTAGGGTTATTCTGACAATTTAGTTGCTCTAAGTGTTTCATTGAGCATTTTCCACCCACTTTAAACCTGTGCTGTGAGTGTAGGAATTGTACCTTATTGTATCTACAACAGAGCTTGGCACACTGTAGGCACCCAATAAATATTTACTGAATGAGTCCTGAAGACAGGCCTGGCAGAAAGATATAACATGTGATAACAGGGTAGATTCTAGCATCTAATTTGTAATAACACTGTAGATTTTGCCAAAAGAATATAAATGATTATAGAAGAATTTTGGTGGGGCATATTTTGATGTTGTTCAAAACTGGATTGAAGAAAAGATTTTGGGCAAAGCTTTTAGTTCAGAATTGCCTTCCCTTTTATCATATCTAGGTCACCTTCTTCTAGCACTGTGATGCACCCTGGTGTAATGATAGCTACTGCAGGGTGAGCCTAACCCAAGGACAGTGATAGGGGGAAATCGCTGCTAAGAACATTAGGGGACTTGTGAGGTATGTTTGTTAAACAATGGAACTTCTTTACAAAGTAAACATTCCAAGATTTTTAGATATAATTGGCCATATGTCCCAATGCAAAAAATCTCTTTTGGCAGTATATATTTATTCCAATGAGACAGATATTCCTGGAAATACTCTGCTGACTCCTTTGGAATTTCATTCTGCATTTGGGCCAACTTCATTAGAATACCCTTAAGATGCTAATTCTTAGGCCTCTGGATGTCATGCTTGGTTTTCAGAAATACACAAAAGCTGCTGGGAAACTTGGTGCCTGACCTGCTGGGTACTGAGTCTGGGTACAATAGATGTTGGCAAGGGCAGGCCCCCAGGTCAGTGTCACTCCAGAGCTCTGATCATTTGACGAGCAACCCTGCTGTGTGTTGGGGTCCTATTAAGAACTGGTCAAGCTTCTTAACTTCTTTAACATTTTAATTGTCTATCTGTATTTGGTATTTGATAGTTGTCTCTAGGACATTATTTTTGCACTATATGAAATTGTTCTTTCCCTACCCTCTGTTTGTACAAGGAGTTGGTTATCTGAAAGGAAGGCCTTTGAGCTGAGCCTGTTGCTACAGAGCTTTCTTCGTCTGCCTCCACTGGCCAATAAAGAGATCCAATTTCTTCTGTGTTTCATTGACATGCCTTGTAGACTGTAGGCAAATACTTTTGCCTTGTCCAGTTTTCTTTTCTCTTCCCCATGACTCACTTTTATTCATGGAAGTTGATTTTATCAACTTGGTTATGAAAATAAAGTTCAGATCATCCTGTTGGCAACATAAAAATATTTAAAATAATCTCAATGAAATGAATCACAAACTCACAGTATTTTGAGTGAAAGTTCTTACAGCCAGCAATCTTGAATCACTGTCGAACTGCCCCTGTGTATCTGCCATGCGTTGCTTGTAGCCTTTGCTCTAACTTCCCACCTTAATTTCCCTGATACTCAATTTCCACTGATTGGCACCTTCCTGAATTTGCCACTTAAGGGTTCTGACCTGGTTCCTGTGAACCAAAACTCAGCTCTGCTTCTCTAGCTTTCACCTGCTTCAACCATTCTAGAACATGATTCTTGATGGCCAGATGACTCTCAGCATCTGATCCCACATGGCCTCCAAGATATTGTATCTCTGCTTAGGCAGTTGTGAGCTTGCACACCAAGTTTGTTCTGGACTCTCCAGAGGATTCAGAATCTCCACATTGGAAGTGACCTTTATGATCAAGAGCTAAATTTATCCTCCAACCTAAGTTATTAATTGTATGTATTTTTATCAAAGTTTAATCTGAAATCCTAAATATATTGGCATAGACCCTGAACAGCTCTGACTCAGAGTCTAGATGATGTGTAGCTATGGCATGCAAGACCATGGGTGGTAGCATTTACCACTGATTCACCAGGTGGCCTGGAGATGGAGACGGAAAACATGACTTTATGAACGGACATAAATACAAAAATTACATGGGAACAACTTTCAACCACTCCATGGACAAAGAGGCAGCAGTAGCTGAATGCAGGAAATACTACTTTGAATATGTTCAAGGTTGGCTCAGGAACAATGAGAACTTTCAGCAGATTGTCCCAGGAAGCAGCAACAGCCTTCACAATAGCAACACATCAGCAAGGAATCGGTGTGCTATTGGCTTATTTTGTTTTATCTGTCCTTTTTCTTTTTCTCCCTACTTTGATTCTTCCAAACTTTGTAGTTGTTTGGCCTGCCTTCACCTTGGTGCAAGGACTGGCTGTTACTTACCATGCCCTTTAGTGTCAGATCTGCTAAGGGAGACCGGTTGCCATGGAAATCTGGCCAAACATGTAAATCAACAGTGAGGAAACCCACAGACTGAGCCTTCTTAATCAGATCCAGGTGACTGTTCAAATATGCATATATACTCTGGCATCTGGAAGAGAAATGGATTTTGTTTTTAAAAGGGGGGCAGGGTTGGGG
The DNA here is from genome assembly GCA_020662805.1 of Glaucomys volans. Taxonomy (NCBI): domain Eukaryota; kingdom Metazoa; phylum Chordata; class Mammalia; order Rodentia; family Sciuridae; genus Glaucomys; species Glaucomys volans. The sequence goes on from JAJEJO010002983.1 coordinate 336,505, forward strand.
AGCAAATTGTTCTGTAGAAAGAAACCATTTATACTTCCATATCAGGCCCAGCAAAGTAAAACAGCCTCCCAAAACCTCTGAAAAGAAACTACACTCAGAGAAACTAGCCTACCAGGCTCTCAGATCACACCACACTTTCATCAAGAAAGGGCAGCCTGGGGGCAAGTGGGAAGGTTTAGAATCAGAAGGCCAGATCTAGGAATGGTTTTACTTCTGATAGGTGTATAACCATAAGAAAGCTTTTCAGACCTTTGGAACTCATCTGTGAAAACAGATATCGCAATCCCTGTCCAACTTACCTCATAGGGTCATTGTGAAGATCAAAGAAGATTATATATGCAAAGACTGCATTCTGTAAACTCTACAATATGGTACATATGTAAAGGATTTATTAAAATCAGTCTTTGTAATTGTAATAATAATGATGAAATGACAAATGAACACAAATACATGTTCCTGGAATCAATATGGAAACTTGCTAAGGGAAGTAACTGAAAGTCATGAAGGCAGTTAGGATCAGGAGAAAGAGACCTGATCTCTAACCAAAACCCATGGAATGACCCTGTGAAAGTTCTTTTTCCTTTTTTTTTTAAACTTTATTTTATTATTATTATTTTTTTGGAACCGGGGATTGAACTCAGGAGCACCTGGCCACTGAGCCACATCCCCAGCCCTATTTTGTATTTTATTTAGAGACAGGGTCTCACTGAGTTGCTTCGGGTCTCGCTAAGTTGCTGAGGCTGGCTTTGAACTCGCGATCCTCCTGACTCAGCCTCCCAAGTTGCTGGGATTATAGGCGTGCACCACTATGCCTGGCTTCTTTCTCCTTTTTAAGCCTTGGTTTCTTCACATGTGGAATGAAGGAATCAGACAAACTCCCTCATTCTTCACACTTTCAGTTGAGAGGGAAGCAGAGAGAAGACCACAACCTTGAAAGCCAAATCAGTTCTGGGTTTAGATCTTGTTTCCCCTTGTCCTAGCTGGGAAATAAGACTTAGCCTCTCTGAACTGCAATTTCCCCATTAACAAAAGAAGTATAATGATACCTCCGTCAGTAGGCTAAATCTTCCTGAATGGCACAAAGATGAAAGCTAGCTGGCTGTGTTCTCTCTAGAGAGGCTGCCTTCCAAAGTTCTGAACCAATGATCCCAAAAGAAAGTGGAAAATTCAGTTTGACATCTCTGCCACTTCCCACTGGTGTTCTTGGAACTACAGATAAAAAGGTTTAAAACGTGGCCTGAATAATGGCAGAAAAATGTATAGGAAATCAATGTCCAAAGGAGGTTAATATCTAAGACACTTCAGACAGTATTTATGACTTGCATTTAAAGAAATGTTTTAGAAGTAAGGCTCAGTGATTTCTAGTTCTAGTTTTGTGATACCAGGAGTGTCCCCATGGATCCCATGAAGTTACTGCAAGTTTTCTAAACTAAGTGCAAGGAAACAACAAACCAATAGGTGGAGTAGTGGTTTTCAAACCCCTCACCCCTTCATCACTGAAACTCTTTTATGAAATGTAAATTTTATGTGGAAACCAAATATAGAAGATGTAAAAAAGCAAAACTGCCCTGCATGTGCATCAATGGGTGAGTCAACATGAGAATGTGTGTGTTTGATATGAGCTGGGGGGAGGCAAAGGAAGACCTACCTAACACCGATCTCTTTGCTTCTTACTGCAACACCTCTGCTTCCAAACACATCAGGAGGAGTGAGATCTGACCAGGATGTGGCTCAACAGCCACAGGTGTTCCTGAGTCTGTACCAGTCCTTCCACCCATGGTCCAGGAAGGGAGGCATCACCAACCCCCCTCTATAGAGAGGACACTCAGAGAGGTATAGAGATAGGATCAAGTCCAAATGCAAACCTTTCTTGGTATGATTCTGAAGTCAAGTGCTTCCTATATCTTAGGTCAGGAATTATTTGGCAAAGCCCCACACTCAAGCCTTATTTTAGAATATTCCATTATGGTTTTAGGAAAGGATTCTCTGAGGCTTCCATGACAGGTGGACCAGAGCAATATATGGGGGGCAGAATATGATCATATCCTGGGTTTCTATCTCCCATCTCCCAGAAACCACATTCTCAACAGAAGCCTAGAACATCATTTTGAGCCAGAAACCAAGTGTCTACCCTAACTTTAGCCACTTTCCATTTCAGAACAGCAACACTGCTTTTAAAGGGACACTTTTTTTTTTTTTTTTAAAAGTGCCTGTTTTTAAAATTTTTTCTTTTTCCTCTCAAGGAATCTCAGAGCAAGGCATCTGGTTTCAGACATTTGGGTCAATAAGAACCTATAGGCCTAATTACTATTGATTCGTCATTGTCTCATTGACTGTGGGTCTTTGCAAACAGTGAGATTCATTTAGCCTCTACATATATGGTCACTCACACACTAATGAGATCCCTGGGGGATGGGGCATATGCTTACCCCTTTGACTCCTAACCTCCTCCCAGCTGTGTGTTTATTCTTTGGATTCAGCCATTCCCCTACATGTTTTTTCAATTATACCTTACCATGTGTGCTATCTGAGTATATCATTCAAAATGAAATGCACTTGGAAGACATTAAAATAACTAATGCACATCATTATTCACATAATTTTAACCTTGCATGATGCCTTTTTGGTCCTGACTTTGTTTCATTTTGTATGTTTTATCAATTCCTTTCTAAATGGCAGTCTGCCCTTCTCAAACTAGGGAATCACATATTAATTGTGATACCAATTGAATTGTTCTCCCGCCCTCTCATGAACTCCAAGTTCATATATCCTGTCTCAGAGGGAGAAGTTCTGTCTAAGTCCCACTGGGATGTGAGGGAAAAAAAACAGTTTCAACAACCATGAAGTGACTTCATCATGTACCAACTGGGTGAGCAGGCACATCAACCTGAGTCTAGTTTACTCTTTTGCAGTTAGGCTAATATTCTCTTTTGAGCTGCTAGGAAGATTAACTACAGAATATGGGTTTGATCCCCAGCAATGCAAAAATGAATAAAACAAACAAATAAAATATACAAGACCCTTCAGCACTATAAAATGGCAGAGATTGACAAATAGTTCATTTGCCTTCGTCATCACAGGAAATACATTTTTTTTCACACTATGTTGGTTACTATCTGAAATGCAGACAACACCCCTGGAATCTCTCCTCTGCTCTCTCTTTCCATAAATCATTTAATTCTTTGAACTCATATGCTGCCCAGAAGTATGGTGATCATACTCTTCAACCTCAAAATCAGAATACATGGTATGACAAAAGACATTTGCATTCTTTCCTGGAGTAAGAAAAGGTCTTGGAAAAGAAGCTTCCACACTGCAAGTCTCCAGGTCCTAACTTCTAGGTTAGGTCCTAACCTAACACAATATACATATTTCCAAATTCTGAAACTCAGAATTCTACTGAAACTCAACCCACCAAAACTCCAAGAGATCATTTTCTGAATTTTACACCACTCGGTCACTTCTTCCTCATTTTTTCTTTTCTGTTGATTTCCAGAACATTCTATTCTCTTGATTTTTCTACTTCCATTCCTGTCGGATCTCTTCCTCTACTTGTCCCTTAAATATTTGAGCTCCTCTAGAGATCTGACTCTAATTCACTTGGAATTCCCTTCTTTCAGAGCTCCAGATACCATCTAGTACTGAGGACTTCCAAATATGTGTCCTTATCTCCTGCTCATTACTCTCTGGTGAGTTCTGGGTCAAATATCCAACCACCCATCAAATGCCTCTTCTTGGATGTCCCAAGGCAACTCAACTAAAAATATTTAATCTGACACACATCATCTTTTCTGACATACTCCATCTTCCTACTGTGTTCCTTGGTTTAATCAAAGTCAGTATCATTTAAGCAGTTGTCCAAGCTACTGCTTGGTACAGTCATGGAGAGCATCATTTCTGACTCATTTTTCTCTCTCTGCTCCCCAATTTAATCTTTCACCAAGGCTTGACGTCTCTTTTAATTAGCCAACTGTAACTAGCAAACTTTTCTCCAGCTTAACTGCTACGATTTTACTCAGGCCACCTATACTTGGTCTCCAAGCTCTTCTCCCAGCTTGCAATCCTGCCCACTCCAAGGAGGCTTTCTGTACTCCTTCCTGAGTGATTCTTCTGCATTACCCTGATTATGATTCCCATTCCTGATTCAACTCTACAGTGGCTCCTCCCCATGGTCCTCAGCACAAAGGGCAGACTTCCTTTCTGGGACAAGATGCTCTTCATGAGCTGGCTCTGCCTACCTTTTGCTGTCCTGCAGATACATACTTTATTCCTCCCTGCTTGCTCCATGCTCCAACCGTACCTAGCTACTTTTCAGTCTCATAACATGTGTGCCTCAGTCTCTGAGTGTTTACTCATTCTGCCTCCTCTTGGCTAGAATCCCTTTCCTTACCTTCTTTACTTGCCCTGTGTCAATCATTATTCTAGACTCATCTATGACATCATCTTGAGTCATTTCCCGAGCCCTGTCTCTTTTCATTGCCCATGCTCCCACAGTCACCTACCCTGCACACAGCCATATCAGCTCCCTGCCTTCCCTCTTCAAGGAAGCCTCTTAAGAAGAGAGGAGGAGACATCCTGGCATCTCTGAGCACCTTCAGCTTTGGATAGCGACCTGCCCTTATCACTTGTGCTAGGGGTTGGACAGTAATGTTCCTGTGTCTGGGTTAGAAATAGGGAGACTTTCTTTTTTGTTTGTTTGTTTACATGAATATTTAATACCTTTATCCAAGTAACACTTAACAGCTATTAAATCACTAATTCTCCATTTTGTTTTTAAGTTCTCCAGAAATTTATTGGGAAATTTTTTCTTCTCTGGAAGACATTACCCAAATGTTTTTATCCTACTCTTTATCCCCCTGAAGAAACTTTTGGGTCACTTTTGGAAATGCTTTTAAAATTTTTCCCTGCTATCTTTTTCACAGTTATTTTTACTTATTTATTTATTTTAGATATACATGACCATAGAGTATATTTTGACATATTATACATACATGGAATATAACTTATTCCAATTAGGATCCCATTCTCGTATTTGTACATGATGTGGAGTTTCACTGGTATTGTATTCATATATGAACATAGGAAAGTTATACATGATTCATTCTACTATCTTTCTTATTCCCATTCCCACTCATTTCCCTTCATTCCCCTTTGCCTAATCTATTCAATAAACTTCTATTCCTCCCACCCTTATTGTGTGTTAGCATCCACATATTGGAGAGAAGATTCAGACTTTGGTTTTGGGGGATTAGCTTACTTCACTTAGCATGATAGTTTCTACTTCCATCCATTTACTGGCAAATGCCATAAATTTATTTTTTTATGGATGAATAAAGGAATAAAGAGACTTTCTGTAGTGTGATGCTGAACACTTGCTTAGAATCTGGCAATGACCAACCATTCCCTTCCCATAAAATCAGTTTCAGATCTTGGTTTAGAAGGCCTGGTTGATCCAGGGCCTATGACCTAATATCAATTCCTCAACCTTCTCCTCAAGACTTTCCCAGATGCCAGTCCTTTTGACTGAAATGTTCTTTCCTTCGGTTCTCAATGGTTATCTCTTTTTTAACCATTCCGACTTTAATTGTCCCTCCATCAGCCAGGGCTTGCCTGTTCACCTTAATCTACGAGGGTTTTCTCTGATATGCTGTCACTGCCCTTTGTTACCTCCTTACCACACTTGGTCACGGTAAACTTATTTATGGGCTTGCTCTTACTTGCTAACTACCCAAGGCTTTCCCTGGACTTTCGGTGTCATGAGGTCACTCTATCACTAGTACATACTCAGGGTTTAGCAGGACACTTGGCATACTGTACTATGCTAGAAAAGTTGCCAAATGCAGGAGAGTTACTTCTTCCATCTTGTTTACTTCCAGGTGAGCAAGTGAGGATTCTGGGAAGTCCAAGATCAGGGTGGCATAGGTATCTCAGGAGTCTGAACTCCTTCTGGGCAGGGCTCAATCTTATCAGGTACTCAACACAATGCTTCTAAAGTGCACATGAATGGATACAGATATTACATGGGATAATAAAATTGGAACTTCTGTATCATTCTTATGATTTATGGAGAAAAATATAATATTTGATAAGCTTATGAAAGAGATGCCACAAAAGGGGCTCTGGTCTGAATGCTTGTGTCCACACACAAAAAAATAAATGTTGAAACCTAACCCCAAGGTGATGGTACTAAAAGGTAGAGCCTTTTGCAGGCAGATTAGGTCTTGAGGGCAGAACCCTCATGAATGGGATTAGTTCATTATAATAGAGTCCCAAGAGAGGTTGTTTGATCCTCCACCACAAGAGGATTCAGAAAGAAGGTGCCATTCTGTGAACCAGGAAGTGGTGCCTCACCAGACATTGAATCTGTGGCACCTTGATCTTGGATTTCTCAGCCTTCAGAACTGTGAGAAGTAAATTACCTAGTCTATGATATTTTGTTATAGCAGCAGAATGTACCATTCAGGTTGTCTCCAACAAAAGTATTCATATATCACAGACATCTCCGCATTTCCCTAAAGCACTGGTTGACAAAGGGGCATCTCAGAAGCAGAAGGGACACAACCTCCCAGACATGCTGGAGAACAAGCATGTTATGACCATCCCCTCCTCTGGCTGATCAGCAAGGCACTGTGCTGAGCTGTAGGTATGAGTTGAGAGTTGAGGCTTGAGAATGAAGGTTTTACTTCTAACATCAGCAAAGCTCTTGGTTATCTTGAGAGGATCCCAATGCCCTGAGCACTTTTTTTTTTATTTGCATGCAAAGTAACCAAAGAAAGGCATTGTAATAATATTTTATTTAGGTTTAAGAAACAATTCTGATCTGAGAGCCATCAAGAATTACTGAGTATGGCTGCCTGTACACTCTGAGCTGTGAAAGGTATTAATATCATCATGCTAGCTCTACGATTGCCCTAGCTCTGGGGAGACCAAGTAAATACTTAATGATAGACTGATGGCCCCAGTTGCCATCAGACTGAGAGACTGAGTTTTAAAAAGCTATAAAAGCCAAGTGGGGAATCTGAGAATACAGATGCAAAATGGAAAGAGAGAATAATCAAAAGAAGTAAAGTCCGAGGACTCCCAATAATCTAATTTCCTCATCTAGAATTATATAAATATATGTCAAAATATCACTATGCACAGTGCCAAACACAGTGCAAATTCTTGATAAAAGTTCTTGTCCTTTCTTTTTTCTGTCCTTGTTCAAAGGGGAATCACATAGACTTCAATGGAAAATTTTAATTGTATCTGAGATTTGGCACATAGAAGACCAGTGAATTTTAAGAAACTGATTCTCATTGGAATTGTGGGGATCACATATGTGAGAGAGGTTTGAGGAAGAAATCAGATCTTGAAAAATGAGTTGTCCTTAAGGCAATAATGAAAAAATCTAGGAAAAGTGGTTAAAAAGAAAGACAGGTTGAGAGAAAAAAATATGAGTTAGTGAACAGAAAAAATTCCAAAGGACCTAAAATCAACGGACTTGCCATGAGATGACCACTGCTTACAGTGACCTCTGGAGAAGAAAAAACAGACTGGCTTTTCTGATCTGTTCACAGTCTTCCTCCAATAGACTGTTGCCTTGCCATGGGATATCCAGCAGCTTTTTCCCCATTTCCCTTATTTGTCCATAACTCCCCACCAATAATCTAGCTTATTATTCACAGTGCAGCCAAAGTAATCCTTTTTAAAAGGTAAATCTCATTGTATCTCTCCTCTGCTCAAAAACTGAAACTGTTGGGCTAGGGTGTAGCTCAGGGGTAAAGTGTGTGCTCAGCATTTGGGAGGCCTGAGTTCAATCTCCTTCACCAAAAAGATAAAAACCAAACCAAACCAACTAAAACCTTGAAGAAAACCACAGTTCTTTTAGTTATCTATAATGACGTGTATGGTGTGGCCCCTGGCTCCCTTCCAGCCCTCATCTGATTCCCCTCCCTTTCACTTTGGTCCAGCTACAAGGGCCTTTACAATGTTCCCTGATGCTGCTGAGCTGGCCATTGGCTCAAGGCCTTGGGACTTCCTTCCATTTGGAGGGATCCTCCACAGGGAATCATGGTTTGCTCCTTCCCTTCACTCAAAACTTGCTCCAGCATTAGCCCAACAAGGACAGCTTTCCCACCTGAAGCAGCCCCTATCTACCCCCCTAACACCCCTGGTGCTATACCTTCTTACTTATTTCCATTTCTCCTTACAACATTTATCAAATTTGGGTGCTTGCACTTCTCTCTTTCTCTCTCTCTCTCTAAATACATATAATACGTGTGTGTGTATATATATATATATTTGTATATATGTGTATGCATAAATAGTTACACTATATATAATGTATACATACCCAATATATTTACATTATGTACTATATATACTACATTCATAGTGTAACTATATACATACATATACTTGTGTATATATACATATATATGTAAGTTATATATATAATATATGTATATGTAAATTCTATGAAAATAAGGACTTTGCTTTGTTCTCTCTGGCATTATATATGCTCATAAGATATTCATCAGATGAGACAGTCAGAGGATCTGTATTTTAACCTTGATTGTGCTGCCAACCTTGAACCTAGCTCCTGAAGATTATGCCAATATCTTCTCCTCAAAGATCTGAAGTCAAGAAAACTTCATTCTGAAACATTGTTAGTTAAGGTTCCATAAGGGAAACGAGATGAAGAGAAAAGAGCTGATGTTATAATTAATTTAAATCTATCTAAAGCCATGGAGTGAAATATCTGGATATGTGGCCCCACACAGAAAGACTGGTTGCCAGTTACATATTATGGACACATCTAGTTACTGCTTACATAATTTACAAGCTCACGAGACATTTATAGTCAGAGATGGGGCCTAAAAGGATTATGGTAAATCAAGAGGATAAAATACTCAATCTGTTTATCAACATTTGTTGATAAACAAATTTCAAACAGGATTTGCTAATGCTAAGCTCTGAGATAGAGGTGATCTGCATTAATGTTTTCAGAACATTCTAAGTCAAAGCAAAAGAGGCACATGGTTCCTGACTCCAAGGAATTTGCCCACCCTTTGAAACAGCCAACTTCATTTTAGCAACAGCTCTGCCTATTTCATGCTGAGACCTGAAGCATAATGGGTCACATAGTCCAGAATATGCATTCATAGATCTGATGGGATACAGATGCATTTTCCTTTGCAAGACAAAAGAAAGAAGGTGGAAGAGAACTAATATTATTGAAAAAATACCTGAGCTGGAGATACATTTTGAGTCATTAAAGCATAGAAATAAATGAAGTCAAGAGCATAGTTGGGATCACCTTGGGAGAGATGAAAAGACAAAACAAGAGGGGCAGGAAACTAGGTGTGATGAACTTTTATGTTGATGGTCAAAAAAAGGACCATGAGCTTGAAAAGGATTCACAGACTTAGGAAGAAAATTGGGAGAGGGTAACCTTCTGGAAAGCCAGAGTGCTAAAAGGAGAAAGGAGTAATCATTGCTGTCACATGCTGTTGAGAACACATGAAGGGGGTCTGAGAAACAGCAAAGCACAGGTCACTCCTCAGTCTCCTCGAATCTGGGGACAGTTCTTCAGTATTTAAGATCCATAGTCTTTGGAGGCCTATTGTCTAACAATTTAGTAGATTAGCTTTCAATTTGTCTGATATTCTCTTGAACTGACATTGAGGTTATATACTTGGGGCAAGAACATCCCAGAAATGGTGTCCTTGGTGTGTCATAAAAGTAGGTACAGGATATTGACATATCTTATTGCTGGTGCTGTTAACTAGGATCACTTGGGGAAGGTGTTGTCTGCCAGATTTCCCCACTGTAAACTGACTACTTTTCCTTTCATATTAATATGTATCTTGTGGTGAAATCCTTTCACTATTTGTGGTTCTGTTTTCACTATTATTTGTCTCTTGTTTTCTACCATATATTTATTTATTTGCTCAATAAATATTTGAAGTATATACATAAAAGATTTTCAAAATGGCTGCCCATAAATCTACAAAAAAACTAATCAAAAGTATAATAATTATATATACTTTATTTTTATCTTCAATTATTCAGCATAATGTCAAAATATTCTTTCCCAAAGTTATCTGGGTTAGTTCTTTTCTTTCCCCAACCCTCTTTAGTGTGCTTATGTTGTTCATTTGTCATACAGTAGGTTCATTTTTCTGTCTATGTATGTATGTATGTATGTATCTATCTATCTATCTATCTATCTATCTATCTATCTATCTATCTATGTATCTATATCTCTCTCTATTCATTTTAAGGGAATAGGAAGCATCACCATGGTTTGAGGACTTACAGTTACATAAAAAGGTACTCAGAGAAGCACTGTTCTCTCCTACCATCCTGCTCCCACTTCCACATTCTTTCCATGTCATTTCTACCCATCTTCTATAGGTATCCAATTCCACTAATTTCTGATGAAACATTCCTATATTTCTTTTGCACAGATAAACAGATACACATTTGTTTTCTTAGATCTCCTTCTTGAAAGAGAGTATATTGTAGACACTCCTTTACACTTAGTTTTACTTAATATGTCCCAGAAACCTCTCCACATCAGCTACAGTTTACAGGTAAAGAGACAGACTTACAGAGGTTGAATAACATGTGCAAAGTCACACATCTAGTAAGGAGGAAATCTGGGATATGAACTCAAGAAGTTTTGACTCCAAAATCCAGGTACTTTCATCTGCATCAGAGTTTTTCATCCAGAGACTTTGGGCATATTCTTAGGGGATCTTTAGGTTCTCAGAGTTATGTCAGATCTTTATAAAAATTAATACATGGATGTTTTGGACCATCTGTAAGACTGAGTATCTTATAAGTCCTGTCAGATATTTTCACTGTCCATAGGATCTGAAGGTCATGAAATACCCAAAGTGAATGTCACCCAGACAGTCACACCAGGAGAACCATAGAGAAAACAGAGCAGTTACCTGGCTGTGGCCTTGGCTTGCAGTTCAGGGAAGGCAGGATGGCCCTGCACCAGGTGGTCTATCTAAAAGATAAGAGCAATGGGTCAGTTATATAGCTCCTCTAATCTATGTATGAGCTGGAAAGGATACATAATATGTTTCTTCCCACTCTTTGTCCACAGAGAATCTGTGTAATTTGTTTCTTTCAGAACTAGCTTTCCTTAACCTAGTGCCAAACTCTAGAATTTAGAAAACAAAAAGGATTAAAGAGAAGAAATGAAACTCCCAAGGCTAAACTGGTAGCAGTAGGTAGCATCAGGTCCAAGAAGGAGGAATGAGGAAGGAAGGGTAACTCAAGTTAAATGTGGGGGTTCTGGCCATTTAAAATACTGTCTCTGGATCACATCCCTCCCCCTCCTAATCAGGGCTGTCACCCCAGGGCAGTGTCAAACCTTGAATTACTCACTATGTTTTACTAGTGTAGCAGCTGTGATGGAGGGGAAGGGGGGAAGAGTATGATGAGGGAATCCCAGTTTAAAAAAAAATGAGGTGCCCCCAGAGCTGTCAAGAGCACCTCTCTGAACAGAAAGGTTGTCCCAGAGGAAACAAGGGCAGTTCTCCAAGGACAGAATTGTCTGAACTCTGCAGATAGCATCTTCTCATCTGAAATCCCTCATCTAGGACTTAATTCCTAATCCCCTGGATGGTTCTAAACAAAACAGTATGTCCTGTGCACTGGGAACAGCAATTCTTCCCCAGCTTCTACTCCTCCCGCTGTGACAGCAACACTGTGATGGAGCCCCTGAACCCAAGATGTGCGTTTCTCAATGTTTACTTTAGTCTCTAGGACTCTTAAACAACCATTCTGAGGGATTTATTTTCATTCAAACCATGTAGACAGGCTATTTTGGCTATTTTAGAGACAGGCTCTCTGCGCACATTAACTGAGAGCCAAGGCTGTGTAGAGAAGATTGGTTCTGGGCTCTGGCTCTGGATCTCACCAGCTGTGTGACTCTGAGCAAGTCACTGCTTTGAGCTCAACAACCTCCTTGACCTGACAGCCTCCTTCTAAACTAGCCTCTTTTAAAATTCCATTGGTGTAGTTTTATGACAATGTTTCAAATGAACAACTCTCAGTCATTTCAATGGAAAAGAAAAATCATGTGAGTCTTGAATATTTACTTCCTAGAAGTTCAACTTTGGGTAACTGTGATGAGGCATATTTTGAGCCCTCAAAGAATTTGTAATCTAGGGAGTATACCAAGATGAACTCACTGAGATCATTAATGGAAAGGTATTACTTTTGATGCTAATCTTTTTTATGGGAGGTATTTTAGGAGTTTAGAGGGAGGAGATTTGAACGAGCATACAGGAAGACATATGTAGTGTATTCATGGATGCAATTATTTAGTAATTACTGAATGCCTAATGTAGCAGGTACTGTGCTCAGGCTCTGGAACACAGTGAGAAGGAACACATACAATACATAGTAGCATAAAGTATTTATCGTTTGACAATTGTAGAGATATGAAGATGGAAAAAATATGGTTACAGAGAGGGAGGGGACTGGACTACCTGCACTCCTTGCATCTTACAGGTGTTTAATAAGTATCTGTGGAATGAGTGTAAGATGAATGAACCATGCTCACATAACAATCTTTCTTCTTGGTGATTCTTACTGCACTTCACTTTTGTGTCTATTTGTGCTGGGCACACAGTGGTCACAGGGTAAAAGCATGTTAAATTAGGAAAAAAGTATAGTGGCAGAAATATGAATGAATGGGGGAAGTTGGGATAGACAGTGTTTTGAAAGTCAGATAATGGTTCATATTTTATTGGACTGCAGCCATAGGAAATGACTTGGATTTAGAGAGCAAACTGATGAAAAGTTAAGGAAAACTCATCCAGCAGGACCTGCAGGGCAGGGAGATGACAAGACACGGTGAGCAGGAAATGCAGGCAAGGGTCAGAGGCCGACAGTGGGAGTACAGGCAAGCACACCCCAGTCCTTGCCTTACTGCAGTGTTTATCAAGTTCACTTACAACTGTTAGTTTCTAGTCTGTCTCTGACCCTGAACTCTGAGCTCTTTTAAAGTAGCAGCCTTCGTAATGTCCACTCTCCAGTGCCTAGAACAATGTCTGGCATCTAAAATGAATGAAGGAGACACATTTTAAAGAAAATAAAGCAAGCTTGGTGACTGACCAGTTACAGAATCTAAGAAAATCAGATTCAGTGACTTTACATTGGGGGTGAAAGAAAAGGAAATGTAGTTGTATAGATCCTGCCCTTTCATTTTCTGTTTTCTGGATGCCTTGACATCTGGGTCTTGCTGACTCTGAGAGGCCATCTCTCCCAGGGTTGGCTAACTCCTGGAGGTGGTGAATAACCCTCCACCTTTTTCATATGCAAGGAACTCATTCAGAGCCCACCTCCTCACCTCCCCTTCCTCTTGGCTGCCACACTGGGTTGGGGGGGGGGGGCCCTTCTCTTTCCCTAATCCCAGCCTGACACCAGCTGACAGACTTTTCACCCCAGAGCCTACTGAAATGATCCAAGGTAACCAACACCAAGCCTGCTTACTCTACCCTGCTGTTCCTTCCCAAGAAAACCAGGTGAAGGTTCTGACCTGCGGTTGTTGCTCACTCCCTCCTGACCCTTAACTGACCCTGGTGCCTCCTCAAGAAGTGCCACAGGGTCAGGGTGTCTTCTCTTCTGGGGAATTGAGAATAACAAACTAGCTTTTCAATAACAATTGTCTTTTGCCTCAGCATACATGCACAATAATAAGCAAGCCCACAATTTAAGACATGAGGAACAAAACCAAACCAACAAAGACTTTATAAACAGAGTCTTGGGTTCAGATTTGCTGTCTATCCTTACCTTCTGTGAAAACTTCGTAAGTTGCTTAACCTCTCAGAGCCTCATTTCTTACTTTGGCAAAAGGGGGATAATAAAATTTGTGTGATAGGGAAGGTTGTGGTGAGTGCCAATTATATAGGTGGCTTTCAGTTCCTAACACCTATTGTGAAAAGGAAGGGGTGCAGCCCAAAGAGTAAAAACGGTGGTGGGAACAGGATCCCAAAGAGTCAGCTGTACTTTTTGTTTTCCACAGCATTTGGTGGTGAAGGCCTTGCTGATTAACAAAGGATACGCCAGTTTGTCAAATCATGGAGCACTCCTTTCTGCAGTCTGGAAGCGTCTGTTCCTAGGGTTGACCTTAGAACTTGTGTTCTAATCTCTAATGCATTTAGCACAGTATGGAAGAACTTGGTGTCCCACGAGTCATATTTGTTTCCCAATGAGATAACCAGATTCACAACAATGGCTATCATTGCCAAGTGGTTCCCTCAGAAATATACAGACAGAACTAGTCTGACTTTTTCTTGTTTCTGCCATCTCAGATTTCAGCTCCAGGAGCAGACAGCTGAAGAGTGGGTTGGAAAGGCTAAACACTACTGGGCCAGGAAGGAAGCTGGAGATGGGTAGAGGCAGGTCTTCCTCAGATCAGCATGGAAAAGTCACCTTACAGTGAATAACTGAGGGGGTTGGGCCCTTCCTTGCAAAGGTGACATCTGTGCTGGGAACATGGAGAAACAACAGCTCAATACAGTCAAAAGCAGAGATTGTAACTGGGTAGTGGAAGGTGGCGTCTGGCCCACAGATGTATTTTATTTAGAATATATAATGTTTTATAAAATGAGCCAATATTTTTAAATTGGGAGATTTTCCTTAAAGTTCAGATTGTGGTTTCTCTTACAGAATTATTTCCCCCATGGCAAGAGTTGGCTGAGTGATGGCGGGCCCTGCACACAGGCTTGCACTCTCCAGCTGTGAGAGGCTGCATGCTCCCCATCACTCCCCAACAAGGCACACCAGGTTTTAGCCATTGATCATCATGATTCCTCTCATGTTTTACTTGTACTACAGACACATTTCTCTGCAAAGGCAGGAACAAGAAATTGAACCATAGAGTACAGATGCAAGAGAAATTTATCTGTGGAAGTGAGAACTATTCCTTTATTGATCTCTTTGCTCCTTTACATGTTTTTTCCAATTCCTTTAGGTACTTGAGTTTCTGACCCTTGATATGGCAGAGAAAAGACAGGACAGAGTCCTGAGACCAGAGCTCAGGTCTGGCTCAGGGCAAGACCTCAGGCAAGATCATCTTTGATTCTCTCTAAAATCCTAATAAATCAACATAACAAATAGCCAAATGTGTGTGAATTACAAAGAAAACTGCAGCCCATGTTGCTGAAAGAGTTTGCAGGTAAAAACAAAACAAACCAAAACAAAAAACCTCATAAAACCAACAAAACACCCCCTCCCCCAACAAATGCAAACCCAGAATTTGGATCAAGAATCTTAAGTTCTATGGTCATTTAGCTAAAGCAAAATTCTTATTGCAAGATGACTTTTCTTCCCTATTAAGATCAGTTCATGTATTAGTCTTAAGGCTTTTACTTTGTCCTGCTGGCAAAGAAATCACTAAGCTCAGAGAAGCATTTAACGTTTTTCAGAACTGCTTTTTTCTCTATTTACCTTAACCTGTAATGCCACTTTTTTTCAAATATAAGCCGTTTTAACTCTTATCTAGTCTTATCTGGAAACCAAAAAACTTTTCCTGATTTTTTGCATCTTGAAATTCTCATTACAATCTAATGAAAAAATAAAGTGCAATCTAGGCAATTTCTTCTGTGGTGCTGAGAAGGACTGTGGGTCTCCTCAATGAACAGTCCCCGACAGTAACAAATACTCCCCAAAGACAAGGTTAACAGGTGTTTCACTGCAACTTTAAGATCAGCTCTACATAGAACAGCTTCCCTTACTAGTGGAAAAATTCTGATTGAATGCATTGCTATTTTAGTCAGTTTCATTCACCACCAAAGTTGATAACTTTGTATTTAGTTTGCTAATTAGCTTGCTTATATATGAAACCAACATGATGTATGGTTACCTTGTGCTAATCACCATTCTAAAAACTAAGGATCCAAACATAAATAAAAGTCAAAAGTCCTTGCTCTCACAAAGCTCTGCTTACGAAGGAAAATGGATGCTCCAAAGTCCAAATATAGTCTAGAATGGTAATGTTCTCTGTTGACTCAACAATGTTATTGAGCACCTACTCTGTTCCAGACATTGTAAGTGAGCACAGGGAATTCAGTGGCAATTATATTTGACTTATCTGTGTTCCCATGGAGATTATATCTATTGAAAGACAGAGACAGTCAATTAATAGTAATAATTATAATAAATATAATGAGAGAGTGATTAGTGCTTTGAAAGAAATAAACAAGCTACTGTATAAGGACACTGGTTTTAGAGCAGTCAGGGAACAGCTCTCTGAAGATGCTGAATGGGAGGAAAAAAAGAATCTGCCAACTATGAATCTATATTGAACAAAAACATTTTTAAAGATAGGATGCAAAATAAATTGAAATAAAAGAGGATCATTTGCTCTGTACTATAAGAAATGCTAGAGAATATTCTCCAGTCTAAAGGAAAAGGATATCAGATGGTAACTTAAAAATTTTTTTCTCCATATTTTTATCAGTGCATTACAGTTGTGCATAATGGTTGGGTTTGCTGTTACATATTTGTACATGCACAAAATGGAACAATATTATTTGACCGATTTCACTCCCCAGCACTTCCTCCCTTCCCCTGGTCCTTTCATCTAGTCTACTGATCCTGCTTTGATTTTCATGAGAAACTCCTATCTTTCTTTTTCTTTTTCCTTCTTCCACATAGGAGAGAAAACATATGACCCAACCCTGACCTTCTAGTTTGACTAATTTCGCTTAATACAATGATCTCTAGTTCCATCCATTTTCTTGCAAATGACCTAATTTCATTTTTCTTTATGGCTGAATGAAACTCCATTGTGTATATATACCATATTTTCTTTATCCATTCATCCATTGATGGACACTTAAGCTGGTTCTATAGTTTGGCTACTGTGAATTGTACTGCAGTAAACATGGGTGTGATTGTCTCACTGTAGTATGATGACTTTAAATTCAAACACTGAGTGAGGGTCACATGAGGACACAGGGAGGAGGTAAGTGTCAACAATCCAGGGGGATCTAAATACAACCATACTGATCTTTATATTAAATACAAAGATTCCGAACATTTCACATGAAAACCAGAAATTATGACAGGATAGAAAAGCAAGACCTAACTATTCCACAGACTATTCCGTAGTGTGTCTATTCTAGAGACACACTGGTGGATTGGCCACCAGTACTTGGAGAGGGTTGGTGGTACATTTCAGAGGTGGAATCCACAGGACTTATTGATGGATGAGTATAGAGAGAGATGGTAAAAGAAAGTCAAGAATTAATCCTAATTATTTGGCTTTAATAAAAAATATAAATGATGGTGCTCTTTACCAAGATGAAGACAAATAATGAAGAATCAATTTTGGGAGGGTACCAGTTATGCAGTCAGAAAACTGGGAGTTAACTCTTGGCTCCTTTTTCTCCCTACCTCCCTGACATCCAATCCATTTTTTCCATTGACAGCAATGTTATCCTCCAGAACCCTTGACCTTTCTCTTCTGCATACTTTGCATCTAATCCATCAAGAAAACCTGTTGGCTGTATTTTCAAAGTATATCTGAAACTATCCACTCTTTACCAGCATTACTGCCAGCATCCTTATCTCATTGGGCTTATTGCAATAGCTTCTTTCTGGGCTTCTGGTGTTTCTATTTCCCCCATACCTATCCCGCAGTTAATTCTCCAACATAGCAGGCAGCAGGCAGAATGACCCTTTAAAACCTAAGTCATATCACATCACTCTTCTGCTCATTATTCTCCAGTAGTTTCTCATTTCACTCGGCAAAATGAGTGAAATTCTTAGAGTGGCAAATAACATGGATCCCTCACCCCAATGAACTTATTATCTACAACTCTCATGCTGGTTCACTCAGCCACACCACTATGGCCTCCTTGCTATTCCTATAATACCCCAGGCATACAATCCCCTCAGGATCATTGTACTGATTATTCCCTTGGCCCGGCATATTCTTCCCCTGGGCTTTCAAATGGCTAAATTCCTTTCTTTCTTCATTCTTTTCTTAAATGTCACACCAATAAGACCTACCATGGCTATACAGCTGAACTGATAATGACCTCCTCTAATACCATAGAAGGAAATATATTTATTTATTTATTTGTAGTATCTATCTCCTATTGTTAGAATGCAAGTTTGAGAAAGGTACAGATTTTGGGGAAGGGGAGCAGAAGAGGCTTTTTATGCATTGAAGTTTTCCTATTTAGAACACTACCTTGAACATAGTAAGTATTTAATAAATACTGGCTTTATGAAAGGACTCATTCTGAAGACTGTAGACTTTATTTCACAGATAAATGAAGAGCTATGAAGAGTGAAAGGGTTGCATCTGTTTTAGAAAGACTGCTTTAGCTAATAGTGCAAGAGAGAGATTCGGGAGCATGATTAGAGGCAAGATGCCAACTAGGAGAGTCTGTATGAATCCAGGTGGGTATGCAGGAAGTACAGTGTGAGCCAGATCAGGAAGAGGGCACAGGGAGATGTTTGTTTTTTACAGTTGGTCTGTGTATCCATGAAGTTATTCCAATTAGCTAATGTGAAGTGCTGGGATCACAAATAGATCCCGTCAATACTGATACACATACATATTCTTCTCATGGTCCTACAAAGCCTTGCTTCAGATGCTTGAAAAGAATATCACCCTATAGACAGTACTTGCTTCCTGAGAGTGTCTTCAAGAGAATGTTCATATAGTTCTGTGAAGTGTAGCTATGTAAGAGTCAGGTCCAGTTCTAGAAAGATCAGGGGACTTTGGAGGCCAAACGGGGTTAAAGATTGTGGCTTTACCACTCATAACTAACTGAACAAGTTATCCTATGGTTCACAGGCTTTTCACTAGTAAAACTAACAAAATAACACTGACTACACACACGCACACACGCACTTGATGAAAAACCAAATGAAGTACTGCATCTTAATCAGCCTAAAAGAGCTTGACACATAACAAGCCCTCAGTACTTGTTAGCTCCCACCTTTCCAGTAGGCTGCAGGGATAGAACAATCTATTTTTATGTGCTACAATAAATTATAATTATCAGTTCTGCATCCAACTTTCTTATGTGATGATGAACTACTGGAGTGACCTCATTCTTGCCTGGATTTGTATAATCAATCTGAAAATCCCTTTGACATGATAGAATGACTGAATGAAAGAAGAGATGAAATGACCATCCCCATACCTGCACAGCACTGCAAATTGCAAATTGTTCATAAGCCACTTACAGCAGACTGACTTCTGTAGATGACTTCCAGAGGCTAGCCCCAGATGGAGCGGCCTTGGAGATGATGGGGAAGGGAGATAGGCATTCACAATGTACAAATTCTGCACTTCCAAGAGCACAGTGAAACCTATTGCACTATGGTCCTGTGACTCAAGTTTATAAATTCAAATTCTGGGTTCATACAATTCCAATGTAACCCTTCATCTAAGTCTAATTGTCCCAGAAAGCAGAACCACTGCAGTGCAACTCAGGAACTTGTCTTGGCCTCCCTTTACCCTACACCTCCTCTAATAAACTGACTTCAATTAAGGCAGAGAAGAACAGTTGGATGGGGATGGCCAAGGTCCAGCTGGAAATGGGTTGTAGCAGCTGGATGCAGTGAATACCAGGGTTAGTGATCTGTGGAAAAGGTCTGGACAAATAGCAATATTTTTTGCATGATTTTTCTGGAAAATTGGTAAGTACAAGACAACCCTGGATGGGAGCTTGGTGGTACAACTAAAATCAATCATTCTTGGAAAGGGAATGTGCGCCTTTCAGAGAAGAAATAAATATCAGTGATGTGAAATGAGTCAAAAATAAGTTTAACTCTCAGTCAAATGAGACTGCAAGAGTTCCAGAACGAGAAAAGATCCAATTCTATTTTTTTCTTCATCCTGAAGATAACCAGATGAAGATTTGTTTTTAAAGTACCAATCTATTTATATACTTGGAATGATGGATTTGCTTTGTAATGAAGCTTTGTATTTAACTGGAAAAAAGAGAAACTTTTAGTCTTCTTTTACAAATGATATACAGTTTATGTATTTCTTTCATTTCTTTTTCTTGTCTTTGTTTTCCCTTCTTTTTCCTTACTTCCCTTTTCCACTCTTCTCCCATTTTCTTTCCCTTATCTTCTGACGTGGATGGTGTCTTCATGACCCTGTCTACAGCATGATGAACATGTATTAGCCCAGGCGTAGCACAGATGTGCTTATGAAAGAAAGAACAGAAGGATGCAAGTTCCTCTTAGAGTCCTACGTGATGACAATGTGTTTTAAAACCAGAGATCAAAATTTACCAGAGAAGGAACCAGAATTAGCAAGCCAAAAAGAAAGGTAAGTTGCAAAGGGACCATATGGTAAGGCCATTGGAGGTGGGTCAGGCAGTGCCAGCAAACCTGGGTTCAGTGGTCCATTGTAAAACACAGATAACAATGTTTCCGATCTCATAGGAGTTTGAGAAGATTAGATGAGATAATACATGAAAATTTCTTGGAACTGAGACTGGGAAATAAATCTTCAAAATAACATTAGGCATCGTAATTATGACCATCGTTCACAGTTTAACAAGATTATGGATATAAATCTGTCTCACAAAAAAAAATACTGGATAAGCTTAATTATTGTTATTAACATCATCATCATCATCATCATTCTCATTCTTTTTGTTTTATAGTTGTTTTCTGTTTCTTTGCTTGGCATCTCTTGACTGCTGTCTTACCAGATAGTCTGCATTGTTCTTGATTAAGATTTTGCTCCATAATGGAAGTTTTTAGGTTTCTTAATCCACTAAATCCTAAATTTTCCATCTTACAGATATTTCAACAAAATTGACAGAGGTGCATTAAAATAGGTTGGAAATAATAATCTAGAGCTTATATATTATTATACTAATTATTATCATAATTCTGTTGCAATATAATTATAAATTATACAATATATCACACTATAATGTATATTATTTTGCTATAATATATTATTTTCCCATAATATATCATGTTAAATAACATTAACAATATATCAATATGTCATGTATAAGAACACATATAATAGTTATTTTATGTATATATATGTATTATAAGTAATAACATTATATAATTATAGCATTATATAATAATGCATTATTATATTATGTATCATATATTACATATACATTATATTTAAGTGTTTATGCATGTTGCACCTCTGGGATGATGGGACAAAATGGGTTAAGATTTTGCTGTCTATAATCCATGTGTCAATCATGCCCCAAGTCTATGTCCAATAAAACTCTGCTATGTCAGATTTCCCAAAGGGGAGCTTCAAATACATCTGGAATGCTTTATAGTGCAAAGCTAATTAAACAGATAAAGGCTAACAATTCTCAAGCCTCGTATCAAAACCCATAGTGAAAAACTGAAGATTTTTTAGAAACAGCAATAAAGAGGTCAGATTGTATGAAATTAAAATTTAGGCTTATGAAATACGTATAAACCAATTTTTGTTCACAAATACATGTTAAAATAGCATGTGAAGACAATTTATATCCAGAGCAAACACTGAGCCAAATACTGGAAAATATTTGGCATCGTAATTATGCCAAGTGGGAATTACCATTTCCCACTTAAAAAAATGTCTAATTTGTATGCTATCTCTAAAAACCTGTTGATAGACAGGTTCATGAACAATGTATCTGATGCAACAAAGTGGTTTACTGAATATTTATCATTGTTTAGACAGCTTCTACACTGTATCCCTGCAGGTTCTTGTGATTATACTATGTCGTGGGGTGAAGAAGGGTTATCAGTAATATTTCTTCAATATGCCACAGAAAGGGGGTGGATATTTCACTTGACTATTGCACACAAACACAGCAGTGGTTTAAACAGAAGGTAAAATGGGCGTCAGGACTACTGTCATACTTTAGGCATGATGTTTTCCTTCTCAACTATTCTATTGCTGGTTCTTAAGACCAATCATATTAATTATTTCATACTAACTTCCCTACCAGAGTATGATCCTGAACACCAGGGACTACTGAGGTCTGACTCAGTTAATTCATTTCTGTAGCTGGGCACAAGAGCATGAGTACAGAGCATGGTCTTTGAACCCATCCACCCACCTATGCTTCCATCTACTTTGAGAGGTCACTTGAGGACGTTAAGTTTAAGATAGAAATACTTAAGAAATGGAAATTAATGGTTATCTGCATCCACATCCTGCTTTGGATCAGACCCTCTTGGGATTTGGCTGAACACCTAGAAGATCTGGGAGGGGACTCAGACAATAAACAGACATTTTCAATGTAACCTAGTAATGGGCAATTGGGTAACTGAGCTTAGGTCTCTTCATCCAGTCTCTCACCAGCCCTGCTGATCTGTTGACCTTAACTCCCAGTCATCACTTGCACTGTCCTCCTTCAAGCCCTCATGGCTATTTATCTGGGGGCTAACCTAATAAAACTGGTCTCCCTTCCTTTGGATGTGTGCCCTCAGACCTCTTCCTCATGGCTACTAGCCAGGGTATCTTCCAACGGAGGTCTGAATGTGTCCACATGCTCTTCCAACCTCTTACTGGTTCCATGTGCTCTACTTGATGATGCTTGATTCTTTAGCATGTTTTTACAGGAAGTTTTTAAAGATTTAGTCTCTGTCCTACTCTCTAATTTTATTTTAAGCCATTCTTCTAAGAATGATTTATGTCACCAGATGAAATTCTGGACTATTTCAATTACCATCAAATATGCCTCATTATTTGTCACTTTCAGGTCTTCTTCCCTTGCAAATTTTCCTGTGTAGAAGCCTATACCTATCCTTTCTTTTGTGTCTGGTTTATCCATATTTATCTTTCAAGTCTCAGCACAAACACTTTCTCCCATGAGAAGGGTTTCCTAACCATTTTTATGGTTTGGATATGTGTCCCCAATAAGCTCATATGATAGACAATGCAGAAATGCTCAGAGGTGAAATCATTAGATTATGAGATCTGTAATTTAATCAGTAGATTAATCCATTGGATGGATTAATAATATAAAAGGATTACGGGGTGGTAACTGTAGGCAGGTGAGGCATAGCTGGAGGAAGTAGGACACTGGGGTGTGCTTTTGCATTTTATGTTTTGTCCCTGGTGCCTTGACTGCTCTCTCTGCTTCCTGGCTGCCATGAGCTGACAGCTTTCCTCTACCACTCCCTTCCACCATGATGTTCTGACTCTCCTTAGGTCAAAAGCAATGGAGTTGGCCCACTAAGGACTGAACCTCTGAAACTGTGAGCCAAAATAAACTTTTCCTCCTCTAAGTTGTTCTGGTCAGGTATTTTGGTTGCAGTGGCAAAAAGTTGACGAAGGTACCACCTATGCATCAACTGGAGTTGTGTCTTAAAGGACAGGTATAATTGCCTAAGTAGGAAAAGAAGCAAATAAAAAGAGACATGAGAATGGGATCACATGAACCATGGGGAAGCTGTGAGTGGGAAGAGTTCTTCAAGATCTAGTGTAAGTGACAGGTACATGTGTGAGGCTAGAGTGGACAGACCACAAAAAGTATGATGTGCCCAGCAAATTATCTGACCTGTGTCTCGAGGACTACAGGAAACCACTAAAGGGTTTGGGTTGGGAAGTAACATTGTCATTTTTCACAAAGCAGCATATCATTCTCTCCTGGCAGGGATGGGGAGGGGATGGATTGGAATGGAGAAATATGAATGTGAAGAAGGGAGAGTCATTGCTGCCTGGAGCAACAGCTAATCCTTCAGCAAAAATGCATGACTGTACATATATTAGGCTGTACACAAAGAGAATGTTAGCTCTGACTTAGGAGTATACAAATCTTCTGGTTACTGAGGATACAGGTGATGTGACAAAACGGGCTAGTTAATGGTGCAAAACATTTATTACGCTATAGAGAAGGTGTCAACTTACCAATTTTCCAGTAACACTCTGACCGCCTTCATTCAGCCAGAACCCAGGGACCATGGCAGAGAAATAAGGCCCCCAGACACCTGGTACAAAAATTGGGTCTGTGCTGATCTGGAAGAAAAGGGGAAAATTGTGTGAAAAAGCTGACCCTGGGGGCTGGAGAGAGCCTTATCCTCCTCCTATCAGATGCTTCTATGACCATGGAATTCAGCTTTTTGTTGAATACCTCTATGGTGGGGGAGTCATCCCCTCCTAAGGAAGATCATGGCTCCATCTTTGAATATATTTCTGATAAATTCATTTAGATGTCAAGGCAGTGAAGTGATTACTTTGTAAAGAAACAGGAGGCATTTCCTTGCTGACTTCCACTCTGTGTCAGAGACTATAAAATTGGTCTCCATTCTCTACTCTTCCCATATCCACAACTTTTTCTAGGATACTTTGTGGGTCCTACAAATGAGAGGCGGGTCTATTTCTAAACATCTTGAATCTGGGCCAGTCTTGTGACTTGTTTTGCATAGAGAAGGAGGCATATGTGACACTGCCAGTTCTCTAGGCCCAGGCCTCCCTGGGGCCATGTGCTTCTTTTCCTTCTCTTGACCCCCTGCCTTGGCCAAAAGACATGCCACAGAGCTGAATCAGCCCAGTTGTCTCAGGTGCTGTCCCAGATATATGAGAGAGCCCAGGCAAGACCAGAAAATCCCCCTAGTTGGCCGGCAGCTGACTATCCCAGATCATCAGAGTCACCCAGCCAACAGACAGACTTATGAGCAAAAATACGGCTCTACTGTTACATTACTAAGCTTCCACCTTTGTTACCTAGCTTTTTTTGTGGAAATGGATAACTGATATATTCCTTTCACAAACATTTACAAGCCATATATCAGCATGCCTATGGTGCTTCTTCCCTTCAAGAAGCTCTCATCTAGTGGGAGCTCTACGAATACATGAACAAGTAGACTACATGATGTGGTCCATGGGATGGTAAAGACAAAACACAGACTGCTGAAGAGGGACCCAGCAGATGAGGAGTGTGTTAATGAAAAGTAAAAATACAGATAAATACCACAAGGCCAACTACTCATAAGTCAGTAGTCAAAATTTTAGCCATCCTGATTTCCCTGAAATGATACTTCTAATCATAAACAAAGCACAAAATGTAAGCTTTATGCCCTTGTCAGCATGATTCAGTGAAATTAAACCAGTCAACTACAGGTAATCAGATTAAATAGTTCTATTTTCCTTAAAAAAAAAAGTTAAAGTATATCAGCCAATCAGGAAAGAGGTCAAAGTGCTTCCTCCTTCATGAAATGGGACATGCTTCTCCATCCAGCAGGAGTGGCTGCTGAAGTCAGATACACGGTTTTAGGAAAGATTTACCTAGAGGGTAGGAAAGAAGAGGGAGTTAGGTACATGAGGTCAACTCCACTAGGTCATGAGGTTGGTCAGAAATCTGTTCATTTATTTATTCAACAAATGTTTATTCAGCTTTTACAACATATGCTTGGTACTCTGTTAGACCCTAGAAAAGTAAACTAAATATTCATGATTTCTGTTCTCATAAACTTCATGGTTTAGCATTTTAGCAGAGAGATAGACCTTCTTTAACTGTTTTGATGTCAACTACTCTAGTTCCTTTTTCACTAAACTACTAATTCCTCAAATCAGTAGATTTCCAACCCCTAAATAGGAAGGGAGTGAAGGAAGGCAAGGAAACCTATTCAATAAGGACATCTTTAAATTTTGCCAAATAAGGGCAATTTATAAAATAGGGACATTTAACACCTAAAATAGGAAGAACAATCTCAGGGGGAAAGCAGGTTTCTATAGGAAACGATAGTTCAGCTTACATTGACACATTCATTCTTTACTGGTTCAACAGATGTTTCCTGACTTCCCACCATGGTCTAGATGTCTGTCAGGCACTAGACATAAGTGGTTAAAAAAAAAAAAAAGCATAGTCCTTGCCCTCATGGAGCATGGCATCCTGACAGGGAGGAATATCAGGGTGTTCAGTCATTCAGGTTTGGCTAGGACTTCACCAGTTTTAGAGTTGAAAGTCCTGTGTCCTGAAAAACCCCTCCACCTCAGCCAAACTGGACAATTACTTACCCTAAGACAAGCATTGATCAGACCATCACAAAAATGTGCAATTACAAACTGGGATGAGTGAATGAAGGCAAGCTATGCATAGCATATGAGCACAAAGGCAAGGTGCCTAATATAGAGGGAAGTCTTCACTGAAGGAGTGATATGTGAATTATTATGTGAAACCTATAACAAGGTCCTCAGGTGGGTGAGAGGGAGAGAGAGGGAGAGGGAGAGAGAGAGAGAGAGAGAGAGAGAGAGACAGAGAGAGAGAGAGAGAGATGGAAAGCACTCTAGCCACAAGGAGCATACATTAATTGGTACTCATTTTTATTGCTCTGCTTTTGTCCATGGAAAATTTTATGATTGCCAATTCTAGAAACTCCTGCCTTAAACTGCATTCCAGAGCTTCTCTGGGGTGAAGACGATAGTACATATCCATAACCTCTCAGGGTTTGGACAGGTACATGGATACCCATCAAAGTTGAATCATCTCTTTTTGTACCCTGTACCAGCTACCTCTCAGAGCTCTCAGCCCCATCTGATGGGCTCCTCTCAGAGATCCTATAAGTTTCCATGGCCATGCAGCCAGTACATCGCCATGGTGGGATGCTGGGGGCCATCTATGAACCATGTGTGAGAACTGAGCAACTTTCAAGCCATTAGGCAGGGAAGCCTGGTTTTAGGAACTCACAGTCGGAATCCACTATTTTGAGACTGCCTGATTCACGTGGCACCCTGTCCTAGCTCACTGCTCAAGTCCAAGCACAGCCTCCAGAAGATGGGTGCAGCCTGCCAAACACCAATCAACCTGTTTACTGCAAGACCCCTGCCCCAAGGAGAAACAAGCACTGAAACAAAACTCCTCCCACTGAAACCTTATCCCTGCCTTCGATGTCCTTTCCCCTAAATAAAGAATTGGGGCCTTTTTCAGTTGTTCAGTTCCAGTTCCTATCAGGATGGAAGATCCATCAGGTACTCCACTTTTTATATCTAATCTTTGTCTTTGTCTTATTTCTTACTGATTATTTCAGACTTTTTATTTTCTTAGGTGGCTCGCACCTCCTGAGCAGGAATCTGCTCTGTAAGGATGCTGGCCATCCCCTCAAAATCTGAACTGAGCAGATTTTGACCTCAAAGTCCTTGACACACATCACCCCTGCCTCCTGCCTCCAGTCATACACTTTAAGGATGTTACTGGGTGAGCTGCTGTAGGCCTTCAGGAGAAGATTGTGGCTCTGCAGCTCACAAATGTCCAGTGATGGCTTCATCTCATTCTGTCCAAGAAGACAGTTTTGAGCTGACTTCTGTTTGTGCTCACTCATCTGGCATGGCGCATGATTCTCATCAGACATTTCAAGTAAACCAAGGAAACAAAGAGTACTTCCTGTCACTTCCAAACCCTGTGCTTCTGGAGGGAACGACTAAGTTTATTTTGAGAGACAGAGTTAGAGAATGCACATTTGTATATTTCTGGGTTCTTTAATCCTTTGCAGGAAACTTAAATATTTGAAAATATTTTTGTGAAAGCTACTTCCATGATGATGGCTATCTTGGCTTCGAGGCTGCTTTGTGACTTGAAAGGAAGGAGCTTACCACACCGCACTGATGACAGTGCGGTGATGATGACTACAAAATACTGATGACAGGTGACCTATAAGATGCTGGCTTCCCAGTAACAATGGCTCTGCTGACCTCAACAACTAAGTCTGGGTACTTAGTACAGGCCTACTTTAAGCATATTACTAGTGCCAAATCACCTAGTACTCACAGTCCTAAGGAAAGATACTTCTCATTGCTCCTATCATGCAGATGTGTAAACTGAGGCCAAGAAGGTTAAAAACATGTCCAACATTACAAAAACACATAGTATTAAGGCAGCACACTCTACAGGTTCTATATTTGCCTCTGCCAAATGATGTCCTTGATTTTAGTCTTTTTTCCTTAAGCCTTTCTCCTGTGTTTGAAGGGTAAAAAGCAAGAGCCACTGGAGGCACAAAGTTTCACTCACAGTGAAGAGATCTCTGGCCTTGACAAGTAGATTAGGCTGTCTTTATTTCCTAAATGATTTCAACAGGTTTTCCCTGATACCCTGGTGAACAGTAGAAGAGAGAGCAGGGGCCAGGGCAGGGTCAAGACAGGTACAACTTGATTTCATTTCTGATGCTATCTCATTCAAGACAGGTTGTCTTATGCAAGATAGCTTTTCTGAGCCTCAGTTTCCTCCATTCCAAATGAGAGGAAAGGATGAATGTTGAGAACTTTTGTGAAGATTAAATACACTGCCTCAAACAAATCAAATATTCTGTTAAATATCAAATAAATGCTTGCTTTTCTTGCATTGAGGTCTATGTGATGGGATAGTCAGGTGACTGGTTGAACAATCATAGTCAAAAGTATCTGCAACCTCAAAGGAAATCTTTAGATCTGTCCTTGGTATGACCTTAGTCAACCATCTTAAGTACGATGTAGAGATGATACAAAAGTAAAGCTTATCATATTTTCGGACAGCAAAACTTGGAATGATTGCTTATAGGACATGTCCAAATCAATAATCAAAATTACCTTGGAGAGCTAAAATACTTTGTGATATTCTGTTTTTAAAAATCAGTTAATATTTGTTGAGTAGTTTAAACTTGAACTTCACTTAAAAGGTACTGGCATAAGGAATTCCATTCTGATGTGCAATTATATTACATCAACTTTTAAAAAAATGTACTGGCAATATTCTCTTGCACAGACTGGGTAGCAGGTGGTGGGTATTCATTTAGTATTGTTTAAATTGTATATAAACATTTGATAAATGTGTGATATAAATAAAATTATAAAAACCCCAACAAAGTCCAACATTTTGTTGTATACTACATGCCAGGCATCAAAATCAACAAGACGATAAAAATAATAAGGTAAAATAAAACTACTACTAATAATACTAAGGTGGATGATCCCCAAACTCAAAGAAATCCTAATGTGACAAGGGCAGACAGTGAAAATTAAAAAAAAAAAATTACAATAAAACATGCCAAGTGCTACAATGTTGTAGGAGAGGTTTGGTAGGAGCCCAAAGGAAGCTACAGCAGGCTGCCTGGAGAAGAGTGAGCACCTCACGGTGGCTGCACTGAAGCCACCTCTTTGAGCTTGGAGGGACAAGGATGTGTTAGCATAGATAAGGACATCCCAGTCAGAGACGCTCAGTATCATGGAGCTGCACATGCGTTTTGATTTCATGAGAGTTCAGTTTAGTGTTCTGCATTTCATCAAATGAAAGATCATATGGTTTAAAAGACAGGTATAACTTTGCATCCATAGATACTAGCACTTATCAAAAATTTGATTTTTAAAAAGCTACAGTTGGCAAAATCCTCAGAGAAATGACTTTCTATGTCAGGTCATAATAGAAAGGAAATGAATAATAATATTAATAATACCAGGAACCACAAAAGCAGTAGTTATGATGCATTTATCATTGCCACAAAGTCTTACATGCTCTTTACACACACCCTTGCGTTTAATACTTACTGCCACACAATGAAGTAGTAAACTTAACTTCATGGTCGAGGAAATCCAGGCTGCACTGGTCAAATGGCCAGTAAATAGGAGTCAATTCAGAGTCTAAGGTATAAACCACTGACTTGTCTCCTTCTCTAGACCCCATTCATCTTGTCCATAAAAAGTAGATTGGACGAGATAAAGTTGCTTATCCTCTTTTTCGTCTTTGAGATTTTCTAAGATTCCATGAAACTGAGACATTCTATCCTAGCAGGTCAATCAGAACTCTCCAGCAAGGGATTTCAACAGACTGTGCCCTCACATGGTCTAAGGTTTGTGGAACTGCCTTGGTCTGTCTCTTGAGGCTTCTCCAAGTGCCCACTTGTTCTATTGCCCCACTAATCTGTGGCCAAGATTATTGGGGGGTGTTCTTTGGCTGTCAAGTTTATAGGTTATACTTAATGCCTACTAAGGACAACATCAATATTGAGTAAATATTCAGCAAATATTTGTTGGATACATACTGAATGCAAACTGTTGTCTTAAACATGAAAAGAAATGGGTGGATAGAATTCAGAGCCATATAATGACAGAGTTCCTGTCTTCCCAAAGTTTATAATCTCGTGGGAGTAGGACTAGAGTTTAGGATAGGCTGGGGGCCAACCAGGTGTCAAGTGACTTGTGAGTGTACATGTGCATTTAGACTGTTAACCTGATAGTATGTAGAGTCAAATATACTCAGCCCATGGTATAGCTAAAGGCAAGCACAAAGGGGTAAGCAAACTGCCAGGATCAGAAATGGTAACAGGCTGGAAGCCTCTCTCCCTGTGCTCAGACTCTCTTCCTGTCTGTACCCAAGCTGACCCCATGAGTGGATACCATTGGTGGAGCATCCTCCAAGGCTATGCTCCCATCAGGTGAGGTTCCCTGCATGACAAAGCCCAGACACCTGCTCACAGCTCTTTCTGGGTAGATGACTGACTGGGTGCAGGGAGCTGCTCCAGCTCCATCTGTTCTGTCTACCCCCAGCCCATCATTCTGAGACTGACCTGACCTAAACCTCTGGCAGGGGCAGGAGACAGGCTTTGGGCACCAGTAGTCCTGGGAGGGAACAGGAGGTTTTGTTTCGAGTGCCCCTGGCTAGGTTGGGATTTTGAAAGAGTAGCTACAGGCATGTGTGGGACTGGGTATTTCTGAGGTGGCTCATCTCTTCTTCCAAATGGACTATGCTATCATCTTACTAGAGAAAAACCATTTATACACATTCCTGGCAACTCCCAGCTCACCTCGAAGTTCCAAAAAGAGCACAGAGAAATCGGTTCATGAGTGGGGCTCCCGGCATACACCTCTATCTTTGCCCTACTCAGACTGAACTGAAATGAGCTGCTACCATGTCTGCCTCTCCTATGGAAGATAAACCATGTCTTATCTTTAAGGCAGTGATCATGGTGGAGTAACTTGAGTACAGATTTCCGAGTCAGTCTCCCCTAGGTAATTCTGGTTATGTCATTTACTAGCCATGAGATTTTGAGTTTTTCTTTTTCTTTTCCTTTTTCTTTTTCTTTTCTTTTCTTTTCTTTTCCTTTTTTTTATAGCTCTAGTTCATTTTTTTTATTTGTTGCATAATACTTCATAGAATGAATACTCCATAAGATTTTGGCTATTCTCTTATTGATGGGCATTTGTTTGTTTCCAGATTTTTTCCACTATGAACAATGAGACTACGCACACGCATATATAAATACCTTCACATATTGGTGCTTTTATTTCCATGAGATAAAAGGAGTGGAATTGCTCAGTGGAATAGTACATATAGTTTTTTTTAACATTTTTAAAATTTGATTTAATTAGTTTTACATGACAGTAGAATGCGCTTTATAGCCAGAAGGATGAGAAATTATACTCCATTATATATGATTTTGAGTTTTTCTGAGATTGTTTCCTCATCTGAAAATGGAGATATCCTCATTAACCAGAGCTGTGTATAAGTCCTGATTCTGCAATGTGGATAAAGACCCTGGGATGCAGCAGACATTCAAGAAATTATAAGCAACAGATGGCTTACTTCTATGTCTTTCTGGAACAGCAGAAAGTCCAAGGACCTAGGCCTCAGGACCAGTCTCTACCCCATTATTAACTCCATGTCTTTGGTGGGCTCTTCCCTTCTCTGAGGTCCTCTCCCATGACTGTCTCACTCTTTCCATCTCCTGGGGTCAGCTCTTCCACTCCCATGTATTTACTGACAATTTTTATGCTTTTGAGTGTCACATTTTTATCCCAAACAGTGCACACCGGAGTTCCACACTGGCTATTTGACCTGGATATCTTGGCAACATATCCAAAATAGAACTTGTCATCCTTCCTCCCAGGGATACTCTGGCTCCAGGTCCCTGTCTCAGGATACCATTCCTGACTTGTGCAATTTTTTCATCCATGTTTCTCACTGGTCACTGTTTTCTGACAATTCTATTTTTGAAATGCAAGTCATCCTGTTTCTTCCCATTGCCACTGCATTAGCTGGACCCTCATGTTTTCCTTGGATTATTGCAACATTGATGAAACTGGTTTCCCTGCTCAAATATTGTGCTCCACCCCACAGCTTGTCAAGCCCTGCTGAGAGAATCCACCTTCCCTACCTTTAGCATAATGACCTTTCCAATATAGAAATCTGGTCATATCATGTCCCTCACTTAAACCTTAAGAAGCTCCCATGACAAATGAGACTCTTTCTGACCTGCTTTTATCTATTTGTTCAGCCTAAACACTATGTTGCCATTTCTTAGTCCTTTGCCCCTATTATTTTCTAATAAGCCACAACTATCAGAGGCTAGGCTGCAGACTTGGTGAACAATGTGAAATTCAGCAACTGTGCCATTTTCTTTCTCATCTCTGAGTCCTCATAAATTCTACTTCTCTAACTTGAAAATAGTCTCTCTCCCCTTCCCCCTGACTAACTCTTACATGTCTCTTTAAGATCAGGCTCAATATTATCTACTCTGGGATGCCTTCTTACACACTGACTTCTACCCCAATGCTGGGTAAGGAAGTCCCACCAGCCTCTTCCCTTAACACTCTGTACCTCCTATAATGCTGGCTGGGCCTACATTCTATGTGCCTACATGTTCATATCTATAAATACTTAGGTAATGTGTAGTAAATACGTAGTATGTGAGCAACACAGTTTGCAAACTAAACACTACACAAATGTAGGCCATGGCCACTATTTCATTAACACAACAATATCCATTTGCATTAAGAGAAATGATAAAATATAACACAAGTCCAAGGGTTAAAGGTACAGCTCAGTGGTAAAGCATGTGTTTAGCATGCACAAAGCCCTGGGTTTGATCCCTAGCACCCGGGTGGGGTAGTGGAACATGTCTCATAAACTGTGACACATAGTTCATAAAACTCAGACTTGCCAAATTTTCTTCTCTACTCAGAGGCTTCTGAAAAAAATTCTCCAGTAAAGAGTTTTCCCTTCCTAGAAACTCAATCTCTTTATTTCAGTCTGAGCAAAACAAGAACATATGAAACCTGTCTACAGATCTCCTGGGGCTTAGCAGTTTGAGCAGGCAGAGAGGGCACTGAGCAGTTTCGTCACCCAACCAAAAAGTCCCCAAATTTGGGATGGAGGGAGGCAGCCAAATGTTGCCTACAATGTCCTAAATTATTTGCAAAGTATTTTGGACTCCTTAAACCCTGAATTCCTCATTCTTTATCATCCCCAAATCCATATGTGATCACAACAGAAATTTAATCCATATGTTTCTCATTCACTTATACTTAACACACCCAAAGTTGCTTTGCAAGAGACACTGAATAGTCAACAAAACTTTAAGGCCTTCCAAAAGTTCCCCCCAATCTTCTCCCCTGCTCTGCAGACAAGAAGTCACATGTGGCCTCCTGTATACAAAGGCCTGGCCAGCTCCAGTGAACTCAGACTAGCTTGCAGATTTGAAAGCCTCTGAGCCGTGTGACTCCAAAGACATAAAATCATATCATGCAGCTTTTCCTCAATCCAAATAATCTGTGGTGGATAAATAATTATTGGTCTCTTGTGTGGATCCTGAAGCGGGTAGGTGGCACAGGGGAGAGAGTTAATGAGGTGGAGGTGTGGAGCTCCATCTGCCCAGTACTTTCAGATGGAGGCTTAGTTCTGCTCCTCTGATGTCATGAAGTGGCCTTCAGAGTCTGAACCACATCTTCTGTTTTATTTAAATGTCCCAGGAGTGAGCATAGTACTAATTATTACACGGTCCTAAAATATGGCCCAAACAATGTTATTTTTCTAAACTAGCTATTAGGAAAAGCAGTTCCTCCTAAAGACTATAGTGTTTATTTAAAAGGATGCCTGGGGCAGCCTTCTGGCTGAGGTTGATCAGCAGGTGCAGATGGACAGAGATGACACAGCCTTTTCTCTTGCCACATACACACCTTATTACCCAGTGATGCGACACTCATCTCCTAAGTTTTGACTGCCAAACTGTGGACATTTTATCCTCCTGCAGTGCTCTTGATCAGTTCCTGAGTTTCCCTTGCAATGACCCTTTTCTCTGATATCAATGTCTGGCCTCAGATGTCATCTCTAACCACCCACTTAGACTTGATGATTTGAAGTCAATGTTCTGCTTTAACTTGCTGTATAACTTTGGTCCTTGGGGGTTTTCATCTCAAACATGGGAAAAATGGGCCTTCTTAAAGATACTCAAGGACTAAATGTGGCACAATCTATTACAGGCCTTGGTACAGTGCCTGGTACATTCAGTGACCCAGGAATGCTAGCCTGTGTTAATATCATCACCTCCACACTAGCCAAGGTATATTTCCTATTTATGGACTGGAGATCTGTGAGTATAATTTTAAAAAGTAAGACCCGACACTATCTAAAGAAGAATTCTAAAGTGGAGAACAGAGATTGCCCTGGCTCCACAGAAGAGAATCAACATGGTTGCTTGAATGGATTAGTTTATATGTAGAAGATCTGTCATTGGGAGGTTTACCCTGCTAATGGCACATTGTATAAAGGCAACGAGAGCCTGGGATGATTATATCAAGGCATCTTTTAGGAAAAGTCAGAATTTTGTGCACAGGCATTGGCCACTGCCTTTTGGAAGTGTTCCCCAAAAGAACCTAATTCTGCTTCCCAGGTTAGGTTTAGAGGAATTCAGGACACAACAATGCAAGTCTGGAATCTGAAGAATCCTGATCTTCAGAATTCTTCCTCCACTTTTGGTCTAACAGAAGATGAGATGGTCAAAATGCCTAGGCAAAGAGAAGGAAAAACTATCCACGGATATGTGGGTGGTTTCCCTGCAAAAGAATTATAAACTGAGAAGTGTTAACCAAGCATCACAGTTAAGGAGACTTGTGTGAAGGAGTTTATCCTGTACACCTTTGTCTCAAAAAGGATGGTGATGAGATAATTAAAAAGTAGTGATGGTTGGATTAGAGGAGGTCAAGAGAAAACAGAGAACGAAAGCCAACTTTCTTTGGCTCCTCAGTATGTTACCAGGGACATGGGCCTCCACACCTGTGGCTGACAGAGCTGATCCCAGCCCTCCTTACTCTGAGATCTGAATGAGGCTTCTGACTCCTTTACAGATCATTGTGCCAGGAACCACTGCAATGCCCAGAAGTGACACATGCTGGAAGTCCATCTGTGCTCTCCAGGTGGGCCATGCTCACATACATTCCCCTCCCTAAGATGCTAGGCAAGCCTGAGTCACACTCCATTTTGACAGAAAAGGAAACTGAGGTTAGAGAATTAACTCAAGTTCCTTTCTGGACTTACAACTAGGGCAGAACCAGGATTTAGACCCAAATCTGACTCAAGAATTCATGTCTGAATCACTTGTTTGAAGAGAAAAATGTGGCAAAAAGAAGAGGCAGGGACCCAGCAGGCAGATAGCACCTTCTTTCAGACTTGGTCTGAAGCCAGCCCAGCTCTTTCTAGGCCTCAAATAAAATAAGCCCTTTGGTAAATTCAACAGAAGTGATGGGATTTCCCTATGCACTGGAAAGAAAAAAAAAAATCACACATTTCAGTGCTATCTTTTCCCCTTCTCCATATTCAACAGCAGTACTTTGAGAATGTTAAATGAACGTGGGGTCAAAGAAAAATGCTTAAAAATTGTTTTTATATTTAAATGAGTTCTTATAAAAGAGAAACGGTTTGTAACAGAGGCAGGGGGACTCAAAGAAGAAAGACTGCTCAGAGGGAAAGTTGATCTGGGAGGGCTTAACCTCTGCCTGTACTCTATAAAAGACCATACTAATATGTAAGGTATGCAAACACTGTAGAACAATCAGAAACAAATGAAATGATGGCTTTGGAGTAACAGGATTCAGCTGTGGGCAATGGCCGAGAGGCAGCTTTTGTTATGAATAGATCATCTGGATGTGAAGCAGGCCTGATTTTAACCCTTGGAATAGGCCAGCGAGGGTATGCGCATGACATGGGGCCCATCTGGATTTCTTCAGTACAAAGAAAAAGGAAGAAAAGCAACTATCTTAAACATACCCGGCATGATGAAGGACAGAGTTAGAATCCTGTGAGGATGCTTTCAATGGAGATTGCATATTAATAATCTGAAATGTGTTCGGTTTGCAAACCAATGACATTATAATTGCTTCTACTTTTTAATAAAAAGGCATTATAAATGAACATGGCCGGGGTGGGGAATGGGAGGGAAGGCAACTTGTGTTTGCCAAGTAGCTACCATTTGCTGTTTATTTCACACATGCTCATTTGTAATCTTCATGATAATCTGTGCTTTCTTTCAGCTGACAGATGAAGAAACCATGGCTCACCAAGTTCATAGCCTTGCTCATGTCCATACAGGTGCCAGGTGGCAGGATGGGGCTTTGATCTGCACCTGTTTGAGTTCACATTCTTCCCACTATACCTCGCTGTCTCTTAGCTACTTGTGATCCACGAAGGTCAAATGAACATGAGGGGCAGAATGGAATAAGCCCTCACCCTTTCCAGACTTTTTAACTTATCCTGTGGGTTTACAAAGAAGAACCATGGAGCCCTGTGAGGGGAAGGGTGCTGCCCAGGGCTCCTCTCCAAGAGCATGATGTGCCCTATTTCTGGAGACCCACAGAATTTCCCTTCTCTCTCTCTCTCTCCTCATCATGCAGCAAGATAAAAAAGAAACTAGCTCCTAGGGTCAGCCTGGCTTTTGGAAGTGTCAATTCCGGTAGAACCTTCTGTGCCTTAATACCCTGAGTGTGGTATGAGCTTATTTGCCATTGGCTGTGGTAATTTGAGAATTTGGCTCTCACCTGAGGGACAGATGTTAGGGTCAGGAGTAGGAGCTATTTTTTCACTTCACTGTCTGACTTGTAGGGTGGTGACTGAGCACCCAGTCCTGGTAGGAGGGAACAGACCTGCATACCTCCCTGAGGCAGAGGCAGATTAGGGGGAGCTGGATTCTGAGGCATGGGGGCTGGTGAGACACTTCCCTGGCTGACTGGCATCATGAAGACAGAGGTCTGGCTTCACTGGAAATCACAGCTTTCTGCAGCAAGTTATGAGGACTTGAGTCTTGGCTGCTGCCTTTTAGAATGTTTGAGAAAATCACAGGCAACATGAGACAAAGACCTGCACGCAGTCAATAGTCAGCAAGGGAGGGCTGATCATTTCATGTCTGTACTCTTCATTTCTTAAGTCAGGAAATGTTCAATCTACATTTTTATGTGTTCAGAGTATACCCTGGTCTTGTTGATTCTGTTAAGAGGCAAACAACAAAGGTGCCAGCAGAGGGGAGGGAATGACTCAAGATGGAGTGGGTTTGGGTGGGAGAAATCCAGGTCTCGTTTTACATGCCAGACCATGAGGATTGTGCCATTTTTCAATTTGTGTCTCTAATGGGTTGATGGTAAAAAGATACCTGATATTTATACTTGAGGCATTATCTTAAGTGATGCTCTGCACTCATCTGCTGAGTTTACATAAGAGCTGCCTCCTAGGGTTGCAGGGCTATTAACTGAGATCTTGTATGCAAAGTACCTGGTTTGACTTCTGACACAGAACAGGTTCCCATGATGGGGTACGAGAGTAGGAGCCTGGAAGTGTCTGGGAACTGTTGAGAATCAAGATTGTCCAAAACAGAGACACATCACACATTCCTTCAGCAAATATTTAATTGAGTACCTACTATGTGTCAAGCCCAGGGGAAACAGTTTTCAGTGGAGTGGGGATGTTTATAGTTAATCCATGAATGGCAAGTAACTCTGATAAGCACCTCAATAAAGGTATCAATCTTAGTATGAGGACACCTTAGAGAAAGGATCGTGGTGAGGTCAGAATGTGGACTATACATGACAAGAAAAATCACATAAATACTATCTCACATAGTAATCATTACAGGGGGTGGATCCAAGATGGCGGACTAGAGGAAGGCTGCATTCCTACTTGCTCCGTGGATGCCTACTTGCTCGGGATTCAAACAGCAGGAATATGACTCTCAACGAGATTTTATATTCAAAGCACATATAAGGGGTCCCCAGTCGCGGCTCCAGAACCAACTCAGCCGGGCTGGGCTCGGCCCGCGGCGGGCAGGTACCATCCGGAAGCGCCAGACCCTGCAGCTGCTTCGGAGCCACCGACCTGGGTCTGCGCCAGCCAACAAGTGAGTGCGGGTCCCCAGTAGCACTTTGGAGTCACTGGCCGCGGATCCGGCACCAGCCGGCGGCCTCCCAGACAGAGACCGAGCATCTCAGGCTACCTGGGGCATCCAGAGGCGTCCGGGAAACTCTGGGATCGCAGACTCTGGCGGGGAGTTGGAACTACCCCATGCCATTTTGGCGGCTTAACTGGCGGAGAAGGCCCATTACCAGCTTCCTGGGGCCTCCAGCTGCGTCAGGGGAGCTCCAGCCGGGAAACTCTGGGATGGCAGTCTCTGGTGGGGAGTGGAAACTATTCTGCGCCACTTCCGCAGCTTCCCTGGCGGAGAGTGCCCATCTCGGGCTTTCTGGGCCCTCCAGTCGCACCTGGAGAGGTTGGCCCGAAGCCCCTGGGATCGCTGACTCCAGCGGGGAGTTGGAACTGCTCTGAGTTTGGCGGCTTCGCTGGCAGAGGGGGTCCATTTCCAGCTTCCTGGGGCCACCAGCAGTGTCTGGAGTGATACCGCAGGGAGCTTTGGGCCTTTGGCGCTAGCTTACAGTGTCCCCAGGAGAGAGCAACCACCTGCCACTGCCTGAACCCCCAGCAAGGAGTTCAGGTCAGCCTGGGCTCTCAAGCCCAGTGTCTCCATCACTGAGCACAGTTCTGTGACACCACCCCAACTTGAACTACTGCCCAGGCCCACACCCAGGCCCGGAGTCTACCACCTTGCTGTATCTAATTGTCTATCAACACTAGGCTGCCTCTGCCCAGAGCACTGATCATTCCCAACCTGGAGGTAGTGGGACAGCACCTTTCTTGGGTCACCACTTGATCAAACACCCCTCAAGCAACAGAGGGGAAGATACACGAGCACCATGAGAAAACACGGGAAGAAAGTGTCCCAATTAAACCTAGATGATATATCAAGAGAACCCAAAGACAGCATGGTAGAAGGAATGACAGAAAGGGAGTTCAGAATGTTCATAATTAAAGTGATC
>JAJEJO010002984.1:0-19573 GCA_020662805.1 Glaucomys volans
TGTGTGTGTGTGTGGTGCTGGTGTTTGAATCCAGAGCCTCAGACATGCTAGACAAGCACTCTACCACTGAGCAACATCCCTAGCCCCCCAGGAGTTTAACTCTGAGGGACAGACCCTTCTGGGGTGAGTCTCAGACTGTGCTCTGATAGCCTAACTTCTTTACCACCCAGTGGCTGACAGTGACTGTGGGTGAGGGGGGCTGTTATCTTTGGCAAATACTCTCTGACTTCTGTCCAATGTTTTTAGAAAAATCATTGTGAAAACAACAAATCTGTCCTTAAAACTAAGCCCTCTAAATTTTAGAATGTTGACTTTAACTGGCATTGCATATGTTGTCTCTTGCTGTGTTCTGTTTTTTTAACTAGAAAGTGAAACCCTTCTTTATATTTGAATTGGAAAATGGTGTGTGTGTGTGTACCATGGTGTGGTGGCGTGGTTATCAAAACTGTAAAAAGCATTTTCATTTATGTTTAGTCTGGTTAGCCAAAATGTTAATTATGAAAATTGGGATTTTGAAATCTCAGGTTCTTTCTCCAGAAGAAATATTTGTGCAAGGTTGCAGCACAGCTTAGGGGAAACTGAGGGAAAAGAAGTTCTAGCACATACTCCAGGATGCTTTATAAAGCAGTTTAACCTCTCTTTTCAGGAAGCTCCAGAATATGTTCTTGAAAGGGACCTGCATGGTAGTCAAGCATAAGGGCATTATAAAATTGCCTGCAGTGGTCTATTCCAACTCAGACCTTGAATTATTCAGAAGGTCTTTTGGAAGCCCTCCTAGGAACAGTGGTCTTTTTCCCCTGGGAAAACCATCACTAAATGAGAGAGGCCCAAACACCTTTTCAGATTTGGCAGCTGAGAATTTCTTTCCAGTCTTAATAAATCAACAAAACACCAGAGCCAATAAAGCATAGATCAGGGTCATCAGTTTATCACCTGGAGTCATATCACAGGCCCAATAAGATGTACTTCTACACCAGTCACTGGAAGTATGGGTTATGAACAGGAAGCAGTCAGAAGTGTTTAAGCTAATGGAATTGTTTTTAATTGTTTCCTTGCTTGTTTGTTTTTAAATTATTAATTGATTAGAAGTTAAGTTTATAAGTATTATCAGATATTATTTAGTTTGAAAAAAATCAGGTCTTTTTCTTTACCTGGAATGAAAGTGAGCAAATACTCCTTTTTCTTTGTTTTTATTGAAAGTTTACTACTGATTCCAATATTTATTTATTTTTTATTTGTTTTAAAATAGAAATGTATTGACATCAATCACAGTTTTATAATTTAAATTTTCTTCTCGGTAACTGTATCACCTTTCGTATCCTGCTCATCAAGCCACTTGTTTTGTTCTACTTCATCCAACCCCATTTCCTTCATAGACATGTAGAATGGGGACAGGGATAGGAACACAGCCAATTCAATGAGATCTGCACTGGAGCCATTTTTGGTTTTCTTTCCAATCTGACCAAGCTACTTAACTACTATAATTTTTAGAACTTTTTCTCTCGGCTGCTTACTACCCCAAATAGTCAAGTCCAAATTCACATCCCTACCAAGTTGCAAACTGGCCTGTCGTGAGTGCTTCTGGAGACAGGAAACTCAGTACCTCACAGGCAAAACTTATTTTCAGGTATCTTTAACTGCTAAAAAGTCCTAAATTGTTGCCTTCAAATTTCCTGCCATTGGTTCTACCAGGGCCCTACAAATCATGTTTAATATTTTTTTCTAGAAAATTGAAGGCAGTTCTCATATCTTTCATTTCCCCTCTCCCTTCTCCTTTCTCTTTCCTAGGCTGAACTATCTTACTTTCTATTCTGCAGTCAGTTAACTCCCATAATTACTTTTCTCCTACAAGCAGGGGCTATGTTACCATTCATACTTAGTACCCAGAACTGAACATAATCTATTACAAAATAAGGTAGGACTGTCATTCCATTTCATCTTTATATCCTACTTTTAAGGTCACATTAGCTTAGTTTCAGTTCAGAAGTTACTTAGTGCCTCCCCAGTGACAGACATTGTACTAGGTGACTGGGTACTGAGAGAACAAATAGACTAGCAAAGAGAAAGAGACATTACCAAAAGTGATGAACTGTGAAGTATAATGAGCATTAGCTTAGGAGAGGCACAGGGTGGTGGGAGCATACACAGTGGAAGGATATTTCCTAGTCAAAAGGTTAGGGAAAGCCTCACAGAGGAAGTGATTTTTAGGATGAACCCTACAGGAATTAGGAAATTAGGGAAATGAGGCTGGAGTGGGTGATGGGAAATATACCAGACCAAAGGAAGGATATATGTAGAAACCTAGATTTGAGAAAGGAACTGGGCAGAATATAATCCGATTAAAGATTAATTTGTGAATAAGAGAAGGTAAATACAGAGAAGCAGGCAACACCTCAACTGTGGGTCCCTTCAAAGCATATCTATCATTCAACACGTTTGAGTACCTTCTAGTATGTGCTAGGAACAGTTCTGGGCACAACTCTGCTCTCATGGAACTCAGTGTAGTGGATAACAAGTGGTTCAAATGCTATCCCAAAGAAATTTGGGTTTTACTGTTAAGGGTAACATAAGGATTACGTAGGAGAGTGATATGGTTAGAGTCATGCTTTAAAGAAAGGCATACAATTTCAGGTAGTGGGGGCACTTTTGAGAATGAAAGGGGCTTTATCAATAATTATTCTGGGATAGCACATAAACTGGGCAATGTTGGAAAGTTGGGCACCATTTTAAAATGTGGGGAAAAGTCTGGAAGGAAGCAAGATTGGGATAACAATCAACATTTCAGAGATCCAAGTGAAAGATAGCCAGTACTGTTACCAAGATGTACAGTGAGGTGTGGTAAATGGATGGGTCTGAGAAGTACTATGAAAGAAGAGCCTGCAGTCCAAAACAGGCACCAAAATCTTCCTTTCAGACTGGTAAGGAAACCAGTAACTATAAGAGCACTAGATCTTTTGATTATTTCCTATTGTCCTTTTATCTTGTACACATCACAACCAACTTAGCCAAAATTCTTGATGAATTCTAGATAGACATATATGTCATTTTCTGAACTTTTGGTCCAGTAAACCTGTGTAGAAACAAAGAAGTAGCTGGTCTGATTTATACAACAGTAGGCATTCTTTTGATCCTGGTACTACTGTTCCCTTTCCTTTGAGGTTTTTGCCTTGTAGTGAATGCATGGTATGTTTATTAAATTGAGTTAAAAAATCCTTTCCTGGAGAGATGAGGAAGAGAGCAATTTATTTTAAGCATTTATTTCTTCAGTGGTTGACTTGCTTCAAATATAAGTATTTTTGTTGTTGTTTTCCATTTTTTTAAAATGTAAGTTACCTTTAAATCATAAACTCCTAGAGCAACTTATATGATAATTATTTCTAAGCCAGTGTATTTTGTTCCACTTTGGCCGTGGAACATATGATGCATGGTACTTGCCGGGAAGGGTCAGAGTTTCTGAAACATCTGCCATGCTTCAAGAGGGAACCTAATACAATATTGAAAAACTGTGGACAAAGCAGCACAAATCACAGCTTATTACAACTTGGTGCTTGTTCTCAAGGGAGTGGCATCATCTTCACACAGAAAATATACTTTTTTGGTTCCTCACCACCATCAGTTTGCATCTTATAAAGACAGTAGTATTGGTTTGATGTTTTAAGTTCTTAATGAGGAATGCTTATAAAAGTGGTGGCTGAATGCTAGATATGCAAAATGATAATTAAATGCTTAATTACTAGATGTGGACCCAAATAATGACTGGGTCTGATTCCTTGCAAACTAGGACTGTTTTTCCCCTCGTGTGACCATTAGCAGAGATCTGCAGTGTCTTTAATTGCACAGTCTGAAGGCTTAGCTATAAATAACTTATTGACTGATCAGAGAGGAAACCAGGGACTGTTAATGCTGGTGAAATGGAAGGACTGAGTGACTTGCATAAAATAAATCTTTTGACTTCACTGTAAACAAAGGAGGGGTGGGTAGTTCTCTTAAGGCCAAAACATTACTCTTATAAAGCTATCAAATTATAAACAAATGAGTAAGTGTTTAGAGATTTGTTTGGGGGTTGTATTTTCTAGGGTTGCTGGTATGTAAAGACTTGGGAAGATTTTCGTTCTGGCAGGACCTGCCCCTTTCTTTGTGTATCTTCTTTCCTTGTGTAGGAGGAGGGGGAGTGACTCTTGATAACTCCTAGTTTTAGTTTCAATAGATTCCTGAAGGTGCAAAACTAAGTCAATGAATCATATTGTTTAAAATCACTGCTTGATTTCTTTTGAAGGATGCTATTTGATAGTTTAAACAGTGATATTGAGAGTTAGATGGATATATATTAAACTATGATAGGAGAACTCCAGGAACATGAATATTAACTAAGTCCTAAAAATAGTTTTTGTTTTCTTTTCTGTGACATAAGAGTTATCATAAGTAAGACATATGAGCCATTAATCCTATCCTGAATGAATTTATATGAATTTTAGGGAGACATAATTTGTGTATGTAAAAATTCACCTTAAATCACTTATGAAAAAGAGAAATAAATAAAATGTACATATGGAGATTGCTATGTGTTTATTTAAATATTAAAGTGATTATACAAAAATTGGTGCCATTGATTATCAGTAGAAGGAAAGATCATGGTGGGTTGGTTGAAAGGCAAGGCAAGTTTCATGAAAAAGGTGGAATTATTGAAGAATGAGCTGATAAGAAATCAAAGAGAGGCAGAAGGATACTTCAGATGCACAGAATAGATACAGCACAGCTTTGGGTCAGAGACCTAGCTTTGAGTGTTGTGTGAATGTTCCTTATGCACGTCACTAACCTGATTTGAAGGGCAATTCCTTTATCTGCAAGATATACAGATTGTTCCTCTTTTCCTTCCTCTCTCCTCTTCTCTTTCCCTTTCTATTTCTTTTTATTTTCCTTTTATTTTCCTTCTGTGTATACGAGTGTGTGGGGAAGAAAGAGATAGATCAGGAGTGAGAGAGAAAGTGAGAAGGATAGACACAGAGAGACAGATAGACAAAAACAGAGACAGATCCTGCAAGGGATTTTAGCTAGTTATGGAGGCTATTTCTTATGAGAACACTGAGAATGATTAGGTGGAAATGAACTAAGAGGTTGATGCATTATTGCTAGTTGTAGCT
Source organism: Glaucomys volans (assembly GCA_020662805.1). Lineage (NCBI taxonomy): Eukaryota > Metazoa > Chordata > Mammalia > Rodentia > Sciuridae > Glaucomys > Glaucomys volans. The sequence goes on from JAJEJO010002984.1 coordinate 5,142, forward strand.
GTTAAGTTTTAGGGAAAGATGAAGTTAGAAGCAAAGTGATAGAAATTTGGAGACACTTTTCAATATTTCAGAGTCTGATATTTCTAGTTCTTTGTTACATAAAATTTCATTTCAAAACAGATTTTTTTGGTATAAGATCTTTTTAGCACTTTTGGAAATGGAGTAAGCATTCACTTGTTGCAAGTAAGCTGCTTCTCACTTATATGTTGATATAAAAGTCTTGATTACAGAAAACAGATTTGGAATATATGAAACCCATTTGGGTTAAAATACAACAGGTTTACATGCTGGCATCATACTTATCCTGGTTAAAGATGAGGGATAATGAGAACTCCTGACATATGGAACATAAAACAGATTTCCACTGAGTGAAGTAAAAAGATCCAGAGAGAGCAATTTAATATTTTGCAAAAGAAATAGCATACTTCTTAGTCTGATGTTCAGTTTAATTCAGAATCATGTATTAAAAGTCTAAATGTGTTAGGGATTATGCAAGATCTTTATATACAAAATTGGGAGACATAGTTCATCAAAGAGCAGCTAGTACAGGTGAGAGAAACCCATATAAGAAGCACCAACCACAGCCACAATAAGTGTTGTGAGAGACACAGGAGAGAGAGAGTGATGGGAGAGAATGAGAATATATCTTAATTAGCATTGACCAGGAAGTCATCCCAGAGAAGATGCTACTGCTGTTAAGAATGATTAGACATTTGCCAGTTAGAGAAATAATGAGGAATCTTGCAGGAAAAGATAAAAGAATGACAAAGCCTTGGCCAAGGAAGGGTCTATAAAACATTAGGATATGTTGATTCATTCATTTGGCCAGAACATAGGGTACAGACTTGGGGGAGAATGAGAAACTGGAGTGGTAGATTGGAGCTGATTTTTTAAGGAGCCACTTACAATGTTTCGATGCTATCCTGTTGATGACAGAGAGCCTTCATAACCTGTTCTCCTCTCCAATATTTTATTCTGAACAGTTTGTAAATATATAACTATGTTAACTTTTCATCACTGTACTGCTTTATGCCTTATAAGAACACCTTAGAGGAGAAAACATTTATTTTGGCTCATGGTTTCAGAGGTTTAGTCCATGGTTGGCCAACTCCATTGCTGTGGGCAGAACATTGTGGTGAAGGTTGTGGTGGAGCAAAGCTGCTCAGCTCATGGCAGCCAAGAAGCAGAGAGTGGACAAGAAAGCCAGGACAAAAATCTAATCTCCATGGACACACTCTAAATGACCTTCTTCCTCTAGCTGTACTCCACCTGCCTAAAGTTACTACCTAGTAATCCATTCAAATTATTAATCCATCAAATGGATTAATTCACTGATAAAGTTATAATTCTCATAATCTAATCTTTTTGCTTCTGAACATTTATGCATTGCCTAACACATGAAATTTTGGGGGTCACTTCATATCCAAACCATGACATTCTGTCCATGGTCCCTAAAAAGCTCATGTTCATCTTTCAATGCCAAATACATTTAGTTCATCCCCAGGAATCCCCTTAGTTAAAAAAGTTCCATAATTGCCAAAAGTCCAAGTCCAAAGTCTTCTTTGAGACTCCAGGCAAACTCTTGGATCTGAGCCCCTATAAAGATCAAAAGCAAGTTGTATGCATCCAATATATAATGTTCCATAGTAAACATTTCCATTCCAAAAGAAGAGAATAGAGGTATATAAAGAAGGAATGGAACCAAAACATAACCAAAATCTATCTGGGCAAACAAGTCCTGTAAGTTCATGTCTGACATCTGAGGTGGCCAACTATGGGCAACCCTGCACCTCTGGCCTTGATGGCTGCAGCACTCTTAGACTGGCTGTGCCCTTGGCCAACAGCTTTCTTTAGCAGATGTTCCATGTTATTGGCATCTCTTAATCTTAATTGGGGTTTCCATTTCAGCTTTAACTTCATTCCCATTGCTTCCTGCATTGCCCTCTCATGAGCTTCCTGTAGGGATTCTAACTCTGCTACACTTTTGCCTAGTCTCTGAGGCCTTCCTTCAAAACCTTAATGGAAGACTCCATGACTCCCTAACTTCAATGTCTTGCATTCCGGCAAAACCAGAACCATGTGGACAACACCAAAGCCCATAAGCTCCAAGAAGTAATTGGACCATGTATCATGGCCTTGGACCATGGCTGCAGTGGCCTTTGAGCACCTAGACAGCTGAGCATTTTAAAAACAAATCCTGGGAAACAACTTTGTAGCACCCATGTTGTTTTAGTCAGCTATTTTGCTGTTGTGACTAAAGGATCTAACCAGAACAATTGTAGAGGAGGAAAAGTTTATTTGAGGGCTCATGGTTTCAGAGGTTTTAGTCCATAGAAGGCTGGCACCATTCCGTGGGGCTTGGGGTGAGGCTGAACATCATGGTAGGAGAGTGTGGTGGAGGGAAGCAGCTCACATCATGATCAGAAAGCAGAGAGAGACTCCACTTACCAGATACAGATATATACCTCATAGCCGTGCCCCCAATTAACCACTTCCTCTAGCCACACTCCACCTGCCTCCAGTTACCCTTCAGTTAATCCCATCAGGGATTAATTCGCTGATTAGGTTAAGACTCTCATACTCTAGTCATTTCTCCTCTGGACCTTCTTGTAATGTCTCACATGTGAGCTTTCAGGGAATACCTCATATCCAAACCATAACTCATGTATAAGGAGACCTCTCCCACAGTCTTGGAAATGAGTTTCATTTTTAAACCCTTGAGTCTTCCATTGATGTGATCTTGCTGATTTCTGGGATGCCCTCAAAGCATCTTTCCTGTTGACTCTGTGTATACTACTTAGCTTCTCTTTAGTGGCAGTAATTTCCTCAACAACCATAACTTTCTTGGCTCCAATTTTACATGCACTTTTCTAGCCAAACTGCAAGTTCAAAAAATCTTTCTGATTTGCTTTCTATTCCTGATTAGCACAGTAAACTTGGCTAAAAGCTGCCAGTAATACTCATGCCATTACCTGAATACTGTTCTATCTAGATATTTCCTCTGCTAGATTATTTAGCCCATCGACTCTAAATTTCAGCCTCACAAAAACTCTTAGCATAATGAACAAAATGTAGAGAAATTCTTTGCCAGAATGTAACATGAATTGCCTCTAATCTGATTCCCAATAGAGTCCTTCTTTCCCTCTGAAACCTCATGAGCACAGTCTTTACTGTCCACATTCCTGTCAGCATTCTGGTCTTCTGAGATTCTACCAGAATCACCCATTAAATTCTGCTTATAATATTCTAAGGCTTCTCTAGCTTATATCTCCAAAATTTTCCAAATCCTTCCCGCAAACCAGTTCCAAAGACTTCTGAACCACACACTCAGTTAGTCACAGCAATGACACCACTCCTGGTATCAATTTCTATGTTAGTTGTTATACGGGGTCTGCAACTAGTTGGAGGCCTTAACCCACAGCTCATGCTAGCAACTAAAGGAGACTCAGAAATTGATCATCACACCAAGATCTCAGGAGAAGAGCTTTATTCAGGAGAGATGGAATACTTGTCACATAGGAAGCTGCTTCTGTCTTTCCTGTGTATAACACTGTCTTTTATATGCTTGCAGTTAAATGAGCCATACATCTTAAAGGTCAAGCCTTGCATAAGCAGTTACTAGCCTATTTGGCAGATTATAGGTTGGTAACAGAAAGTAAATAAGAACAACATCCATGTGAACACAGAAGGTGTCAGTTTCATAGACCTCAGAAGAACATCATGTTCACAGAACACAGGAGGGGAGGATGGGGCGTGAGTGATTCTGTGTGGTTCATGCCATGTAGGCCTCCTTCCAGGAGACAGGGCTCACAGTCAGTCAGCTTTTTGTCTCTATACTGCTTTATACCTGACAAGAAAGAACATCTTAGAGAAGGAAATGTTTACTTTGGGCTTATAGTTTCTGAGGGGCAGTCTATGGTTGGCTGACTCCATTGCTGTGGGCCCAAGTGGGACAGAACCTCATGATGGATGAAAATGGCTAATCTTATGGCAGCTGGGAAGGTGGGATGTGCAGGGGAGGGAGGGCGGGCAGGTGGACATGTGGAGCCAAGGACAGAATATAATCCTTGAGGGCCTGCCCCAGTGACCTACTTCCTCCAGCCCTACCACCCTTGCCTAGTTACCACCCATTAATCCAATCAGATTACTAATCCATCAAGTGGAGTGATCCATTGAGTAGGTTACAACTGTCATAATCTAACCATTTCTGATAGTTTCTGCATTACCTAATACATGAGCTTTTGGGGGGACACCTCATATCTAAGCCATAATGGCAATCAAATTCAAGAATTATACAATGAGCTTGTAAATGACTACTTTTTAGATTGACTTTTAAAAATTAATAACATTATTTAATCACCTATCCATCCCTTTAATATCTCATGGAGCCTTTATTATTTATATATTACAAAACAAATTACAGACTTCAGTGCATTTCTAAGTACTTCAGCATAAGTATTATTAACTATAATTTATTAAGGTGTTTCATGTAAAACTACCATCTTTATAGAATTATGAGAATAAGATAATCAATTTTATACTAAGAATATCACAGTGTAGCTTTAAAACATTGGAATGGGTAAGGATTTGGGGGATAAGACCTTTAGAGCGCAGGAAACAAAAGTGAAAATAGACAACAGGATGGTATCAAATTAAAACTTTTTTACAGTGAGGCACAGTGTTGCATACCTGTCATCTCAACAACTCAGGAGTTAAAGCAGTAGGATCACAAGTTCGAGAACAGCCTTAGCAGTTTAGCAAGATCTTCAGCAACATAGTGAGATCTTGTCTCAAAATAAAACATAAAAGGGCTGGGAATGGTAGCTCAGTGCTAAAGTGCCTTTAGATTAAAAAAGAGAAAAAAATCCCACAAAAAAACCCCAACAACAAAAACCCCAACAACAATAACCAAAAAACTTGTGCATTACAAAGGAAATAATAAACAGTTAAGAGATTACCTACAGGATGGGAGAAAATATTTGCAAACTATGCATCTGACAAAGGTTAATTTCTAGAATATATCAGGAACTTAAGAGCAAAAAATCCCCATACCTATAGCCCATTTTTGAAATCAAATTACTGGGTTTTTTTTGCTTTGCACCATATTAAAAAAATAAACAAACTAAAGGCATTCTGTCCATTTTTAAAAAGGGGGGACTATAAATCTAAATCTAATAGGCATCTCTCAAGCAAGACATATGCATGGACAAGATGTATATGAAAAAAATGTTCAACATGACTAATCATCAGGGAAATGCAAATAAAAACCACAGTAAGTGTCACTTTCCTCTAGTTAGAATGAGAATCAAAAAAACAAAAGAAGGTAGTGGATGGGAGGAAGGTGGATAAAGTGGGGCTGGTTTTTATCATTGTGTGTATACATTGAAATATCTACACTGATTTTAATTAATACATGTGATTAGTACATGTCAATCAAAAATAAAATAAAAATATTGTAGAAAAACAAAGATAAGTGTGGCAAGGTGTGGAGAAAAGGAAACCTTTGCACATTGTTGGTAGGAAGGTAAATTAGTACAACCATTGTGGAAAACAGTATGGAGATTCCTCAAAAAATTAAAAATAGGGCTATTGTATAATCCAGCATACTAGTTATATGGCCAAAGGAAATAAAATCAGTGTGTCGAAGAGACATCTGCACTCCTGTGTTTATTGCAGCACTGTTCACAGTAGTCAAGACACAGAAATAACCTGTGTCCATCAACTAATAAATGGATAAAATGGTGCACATACACATTAGAATACTCTTCAGTCATAAAACAGATGAAATCCTGTCATTTGTGACAACATGAATGAAACTGGAGGTTATTAGGTTAAGTGAAATAAGACAATCACAGAAAGAGGAGTTTCTCATGATCTTACTCTTGTGTGGAATCTAAAACAGTCGATCTCAGAAGTTGAGAGTAGAGTGGTGGTTACCCGAGCTGGAGCAAGTAGAGGAGAGTGAGATAAAAGAAAGGTTAATTAATGGTTAATAAATTATAGTTAGAAGAAAGAAGTTCTGGTGTTCTATTGCACTTTAGAGTGACTATAAATAACAGCCTATATATTTATATTAAATTTTTTTTCATACATGTGAATAGGATAATAAAGTCTGTCTCATTCTACCATCCTTCTAGACTATATATATTTTTAAAACCTAGAATGGATTTTTTAATATTTTTTATCATAAAAATGTACATCAGGCCAGGAAAATGAGTCACTATCACTCAAGGAGAGTTTTGAGTCAGTAGGAAAAGGGAGTTAACAGAATGATTCTAAAGAAAGCCAACCTTTAAGGAACCTGAAGAAATGCTCGGTCATAAAGGGAGGCAGAGAAGAATATTCAGAAGTCTAGAAAGGAAAACCAGGTGAGCAATGAATAGACAGATATTGTCAGTCCTCATAAGTAGTTCTATATTCATAGACTTAGTGAATCCTTCTAACAACACTATTTTATAAACAAGGAAATGAGAAAACAGAGCAGTGATTTGCTGAAGGTCTTGCAATTAGTAAGTGGCAAAGTTTGCTTCTGAACCAAAATCAATTTGTTCAGATCTTCCTCATAATGATGGTCAAGGTAAGAAAAGTGTTTCCAGGAGAGAACATTCCTCCATTACTGACTTTAACCTACCTTTCTACCCTTATCTTTTTTTTTTTTTTTTTTACTTACTCAAAATGCTTCTTGTCTTTCTGCAAAAGCTCAAACTTTACCAGAGCTTACCAAAGTGTTTAGGTAGTTTCACGAAATGCTCTATGGAAAAAAAAAGTGTGGTCAATGAGTGCAGAAAATGCTGCCAACTCTATTTTTCTCTTAGAATTTGTGATTTACATTAGCTCATCAAAAGTAGGGAAACCATACAATAATGGTTGTATTGTAACCATACAATAATATTCTAACTTTGTCTATCAAATGCTTCCCAAACTTATTTGAACTTATTCCACCTTGGGGACCACTGCCTCTTCCTAGAAAACCCCTTCCTAGAAAATCTATAAGCCTTTCTCAGGGCTAGTATTATAAAACATTCCAAGTGAAATTGGACTTTATTTTTTCTCAGTTGGTTTTAAGTGGAATAAACAAAGTTTTATCTGCATCTTATTCCTGGTGGCCACAGAGTACATTCTCCTTTGTATTATTATTATTCATGCTTTGTACTCCTCCTGTGGTCTCAGGAAAATGGAGTCCATGTCTGTTTCATTTTGGCTTCTTACACAGGATCTTGTGAAGTGCCTTTCATAGAGTAATTGGTTGTGTGTCTATTATATGAATGAATAAAATGTGCAAAACACAGGAAATTCAATAAAGAACTTATTTAAAAGAAAAAGTACAAATTTCCTGTATTCAAAATGTAGATGTAAATTTAGACACATACTAGGTTGTTATTAGAAAATAACTATATGTTTTTAGTTTTTGTTTTCATTTGAACTGTTTACTTTTTAGTTTAGTTGTTGAGTAAACTGTGGAAGACAACCTTTGGTTATTTCTGTCCTGACTGCATTATACCACTAGGTCTTAGAAACATCACTTTTCCTGAATGGTTCTAGTCTTAAAATTTAGAGTCAACTTGGATTTCATTTATGCCTATACCCTTTGAAACTTTCTTACTGGATGCAATTTTTTTTTTCTTATTCTGTCTTATTATTGGCAGCAGCCCCACTGATTTCATTATTTCACCAGCGAGTTCCTATATGGAATTTAATCATATGTGATATTGTGTCTGATCTTTCTCTCCTTTGAATTGTATAACACATTCAACTCTGCCCTCCTATGTTTTCCCCGTGGGGAGAGAAGAAAGTCTTCTCTGACTGCCTCCCACACTCTTTTCTGCCTCATTTGGTTCACAATTCCCATGTGTGGTTAAGTCCTATAGAAGTGTGTGTGTGGGATGGGGGCAGGTGGACAGGGAGAGAGAAGAGAAGAAGTAAGGGTGAGTTGTGTTGAGAGAGATTGGCTAGCCATGAATCCAGGCAATCACAGAAACATTAGATAAAAATGGCTGCTTTCCTCATACACAGACATCAACCTCACCTATGTTCAAGTTTGTCTGTTAGCTGGATGCCCTACCTCTGGAGCAGAACACCAGAATTCTTGGGAATTTAGAGGGCTCTGTAGGAGTTTTATTAGCTTACATACTTATTTAAGAGCTCCTGATTAATCATAATTATTGTTTTAGAGTGAGTCTGAAGTTTTTTATGAAGAAGGTCAACCATACTTGGAATATACTTTCTTATTTTCAGAGTGCCTTCAATGTCATTAGGAATAAGTTATCTGAATAAGTGGTAGTGATGCTATATTGATAATCATCATGCAGAGAGGTAATAACAGGAAGGGTAGACATTTCTATTTGCATTATATTAAATTATTTGTATTTGGTATAAAGAGTCCTGAAAATTAGATCTGGATGTATAATAATAAAAGAACATTATGCTATCAAGAATAATTATCATTATTTTCCAAATGACATTATAGTATGCAATTAAAATGGTAATATTTTGCATGATCTGACAGAATTTTATTGTCATGGACACCATATCATATAGGGAAAAAAACTAACATTTAGCACCAATGTAAAATATTATAATATATAATATAACAGAGCAAATATTAGATTTTTTTTCTAGAATGAACAACTATTATGATGTAATCATAAGGGGAAGTGTTGCAAAGGGAAGAAATGTACTTTTGGCTGAATTCACAGGGAATGCTGATGGTATTCATTAAGCATGAAGCAAGGGAACAAAATTTCTATTTCTGCCCCCTCTCCCATGAAATTTCTTTGTGTGTTCAGTGCTTCCTTTGAAGTCAATATATGATCTTTGCTTTAATCCATTTTTAAAGTTTCCTTTGAAGTCAGTGGGAGCTCATGCCTGGAAGAGAGGGAAGTGGCAGAGGATTGGGTGCCTCCTGGGGAAGAGGGACTGGCCTAATCATCACCAGAAAATAATATTTATTGATTGTACTCATGTGCTTGATCTATTAGGCTCCACACCAAAGTGACTTTTAAAGTAGTCTGATTCATTTCCTAGTAGCATAATGCTTTTAAAATGACTAAAACCAGTAATTATTTTTAGAATAGTATTTTTTTGTTTCAAATGGTTGGGGAAAAATCATATTTATAACAATTATTTATATCTTGACATGATCACAAACATTGTTTCACTTAAGTGAATTTTCCAGATAACTGAAACTAATAATTCGCCTGTATGAAATTATTTCAGACTATGCTGCTGCTTTTTAAAATCTTATTAAATAATTTGGAACAAAATAGAAAGTTAATTATTTTTCATTTTCCCACCTCCTCTTTGCAGCTGTCAGTTGTCCTCTGATACAGGAGGCCTAAAATCTATGTATCTTTCCTTTAGTAGAAAGTACAAAAATTGTCCCTTCTGTAATTCCATTTTCTTGCCCTCATCTTGTCCTGTTCCTTATTCCTATCCTTCCTCTCCTTGGGCCTCCTGCTTCTTTTCCTTTCTCCTTTGATCTACTTCCATGATGTCATCCCCTTGGAAGAGCAGAGAATGCCTCCATCGGTGTTTGATATGTAAACTTTGGTGGCAGGCTTGAGCTCTTCATCTGATTGGATCTTGATCCAGATGCCTCTCAGAATGTCAAACTCAACACTTTAAAACTGTGCTCAGAGCTCTGGTCAAGAACTTTATTTTCAGTGTCTGTGTGTGACATCAACTTCCCTCTAGCTTCCATCTAACCTGAAAAATCTGTTAATTGCCCTTGATATCTCTTCTTTGTCACTTCTAATAACATATTAAACCCTGTCACATCTACCTTAGAAATTCATGATCTGTCCATGTTCTCCACTCTTCTTGGCCACTGCTTCATCTAATTTCTTATCACATCTTGGGGATGACTACAGCTGCCTCCTCTTTGGTTTTTCAGTGCAAACTTGCCTGCACATTGTTGTTGTTTGAAGCTGTTTTTCTCAGATTTAAGAACCCCCCTTAGTCTCTACTGAGTATCTAAAATCTTTTATAATTTGATCTGAGATTCTAACTCATTTTTCATTCTCTTATTAGATATGTACTCAGCAAATGTTGGTATATCCTTCAAGACTAGGGGGACTGTCTCTTCTATGAAACCCTTTCCCATGTCTTCAGGTTGTCATTTGTCACTTCTCTGGGCTCCTCACTCTGTTTTCTCCTTGCTAATAGTACTTGACCAGGTGATCTGCAATGACCTGTTTTTATGAATCCCCTGCACCAGAATGAAAGCTCCTGGAGAGTGCACTTTATAATTATTTCTGTTTCAATTTCCACCCCAATACTTAACTCAGATTGATTACAAATCAACATATATTTGGTGAATGAATGGATGAGTGAAGATTTTGAGAGGTCTTTTTTTTGCTTACATTTGGGATTTAAGTTGTGTTTTATATTATTAAAGTAGATGGTTCAAACTTTAATAAAATGTTTTAATAGATTTTCCTTTCAAGAGGTATATAAACACAAAAGATATTAAGATTTTGCCTGTCATAAGGAAAAACAGTTCTGGCATATTAAGGGTAGTTTAGCAGGTCTTTAGTGGTGTTTTGAAACTCTTCTATCACCTCCAAAATTATCTGCTGCTAGAGTCCTTATTACACAAGAAAAGCAGCTCTCTCTCATTAAAACCACTGAAGTCAAATGTAGAGAGCAGTCTTCTACTTCAGGGATTCTACTTTTCACGATTTCTGAAAAAATTTCAGTTAAGATCTCTTTAAAAAGACTTTTTATGAGGCTTTATAACTCAAACAAACAAAATCCCCAAAAGTCTTAATTTAGAAAATGATAATCCAGTGGGAGAAACATGAATTCAGAGTATCTGATCTATGATAGGAACAGGAAACCTTTTAAGCAATATAGAAAATATCAATAAGACCTTCCTTATGAAGAGAAACGATTCTAATTTTATCAACGTTTGTGGGAAGTGGTGAGAGAGAAAATATTTATATTGGTAATTTTAAAATTTAATAGGAACATCTGACTTCATTCTATAAATACATAGAAGGAAAGTATGCTCTGGTCCAGTTGTTTGGGCCATTAGAGGCAGGAGGGACTATAATCTGGAGGCACAGTAGTGAGGGAATGAAGAGACATTGTAAAGTTTGTGTTAAAGAAACAGGCTGGCTGGGCTCGGTGGCACACACCTGTAGTCCCAGCAGTTTGGGAGTCTGAGATAGGAGAATCATGAGTTCAATGCCAGCCTCAGCAAGAATGGGGAGCTAAGCAACTCAGTGAGACCCTGTCTCTAAATAAAATGCAAAAAAGGACTAGAGATGGGACTCAGTGGCTGGGTGCCCCTGAGTTCAATCCCCCATACCTCCACCCCTCCCCATCCTAAAAAAGGGAAAGACTTGGAGGGGAGATCAAGTCCCAAAGAAGAGGCCAGCATCTTTTGCTTCGGTGGTCACTCCGCATTTGTTTCATAAACCCTAGGATGTAGATCTTTGTTTCATTATCACTCCTTTTCTTCTCACTTTATCTCATCTGACTCAATCCTCCAATGGCTTGTCTACGTAAGCCCCCTCAGATTCTTCTTTCAGTTTTGAATAAGTCTTTCTCCTGGTCTCTGCTTTCAAACCCTAACTTGTCCCAGGTCCAGAGTCCCACTTACTGTGTGATCTTTTTGTAAGATCGGATGCAGGTGGCCAAAAAGGACATAAACCAAAAGCAGCTGAACAAAGCTTTATTGGGATTTGGCTCTCAGATGAGGTTCACCAGCCCTCCGGGGTCGAGGGCCAGGATGGATAGCCAGAGAAGTCACAGGTTACCCTGGCTGTCCTGGGTCTTTATAGTCCGCAATTGGCTGGGGGGGTCCCACTGAGTGGCAGGAGGTGCGAGGAGCCATTGGGGTGTATTTGTCGGTGTCTGATTGATTGCTCTGGAGCGTGCGGGCTGCCTGATGTTCTGCCACGCATGCGCGGGTTGCCCGCTTCCCTGGTCCCTCCATCCTGCCGCCTACATCCGATCTAACACTCTTCTCTTTCTTTGCCTAAAAGAATGAAAATTTTGAGCCAGGGTTGTAGCTCAGTGGTAGAGTGCTTGCCTAGCACGTGTGAGGCACTGGATTCAATCCTCAGCACCACAGACAAATAAATTGAAAAAATAAAGATATTGTGTTTGTAAAACTCAAGAAAGGGTGAGCGCGGGGCCTTGGCGGGTAGAGGTCCCAAAGGCGGCAGCGGGCGAAAAGAGTGCGCTCGCCAGATTCAGACAATAGTGGTAGCTTGATTTTATTGGAATGTGTGTCCCGGGCGAAATCTCCAGCCCCCCGGGGGTGAAAGTCAGGGTGGGAGAGCCAGGAGAAATCGCACGTGGCTTTGGCTGCTCAGGGTTTTTATACAGAGGAAGGGGGTCAAGGGGTTCTGCCCAGGAAAAGGTGGACCCAAGGTGGACGTCAGGGTCAGCAGGTGTGCCTCATTGGTCACTTCTGGCACAGTGTGTTGCTAGGTGACCGTGCTCCCTCCCCCTGCAGCCGCCCAATTAGACCTAACATTCCGACCTTTTTGGTGATATAGGGCGCCGGAGTCTGTCTGGCTACTTCCTGCATGGTTGGGGGCGTCGTGGGAAAAAAGATTTTGGGGTCTAGGTCGGTGGGGAGGCGGCTGTCAGGGTGCAGGAGCATTTGGTTGTATGGCATTCTGGCAACCTCACTCAAGCAGCTCTGGGCAAATTCAGATGCAGGAGTTTTCTCAATGAGTCCAGTTTCTCAGTCTGGTTTCGTTGATGCAGTATTCTTCCTCTAGGAATAGGCATGTTTCTCCTTTGTTCACTGTCAGAAGATCTAGTGTTCAGTGGTTCTGTAAGGAAACTTGGGTAACAGATGTTATTTGTCTCTGTAGGGATACCAGGGTTTGAACAAGCCAGATTATTTCAACTTCACTATATAGAATGAATTGAGGAACTAAAGAGGAGGGCACACAGAAAGCGAAGGGCATATTGGGATCTAATTTTTGTCAGAGTACCATTACATCAGAAGAAGAATCCTGGAGGAGCAAATGTGGGAGAAGAGACCTGTTGGTTGGGTTGCAAGGTGCTGAGTTAGAGAAAGTGAGTAGTAATACGCTTGGGAAAAAGTTATAGGGTGGCTCCCAGAAGTTGGAGAACATCTCTGCCTAGGAGGGAGACTGGACAGGAAGGAATAAACAGGAAAGAGTGTGTGAAAGAAAGTCCTTCCAGGGTACAGGCTAACTTAACTGTTCTGTTTGGGAAGGAGGGTTTCCATCAATTCCCATAACCGAAACCTGGGAAGGAAATAAAGGCCCAGAGTGGGCAGGCAAAACAGAATAGGTACCTCCTGTGTCCCTGTGGTTGCCCTGGGCTCAGCGATCCTCGAGTTCAGGCTTCTTCAGTCTTCTTCAAATTCCAGCAGTTGAAGTGAAGGTACCACCTGTTTGGCCACACCCCTGCGTAGAGGCGCTAGGGAGGGGCCAGACATAGGGTAGTCAGTTTTCCAGTGTGTCCTGCTTATTTGCTTGTGGAGACGACTTGGTTGGGGTCATAGCTTGACCCTGGCAGAGAGGACAGCTGGTCCTCCTTTGGAGTTCTTGCTGGAACTGCGGGCCACAGATTAACTACCAGGGACTGGACTGGAGTGTTACCTTTTTCTGTAAATAAGCTTGCCTCTCGGGCATTGTACTTTAAAGGCCATTTTTACCAGATTTCGGATAGGGGTTGGTGGACTTCTGTAAGGCAGTTCTGGATTTTGGGAAATTTCCCTCACTTAATATAAGTAAAGGAGTCAGTTAGAGAAAGATGAAAGTGAGTGAGGAATTAAGAAAGCATATTTGGAATTAGGCAGTGGTGATTTTGTACTTGCACTGCATAAGTGGCTTTGCAGCTTCCATCAGGGTTCAGCACAAAGCGGCTTCCACAGGTGAACATACGACTTCCAGCACCTGTGGACACGAATGGGCAAAGGCCAAAGAGACAGGAGAAGAGTAGCAGTTCGCAGGAGAGTGTTTGGAAGTCAGGCCCCGTGGGCGGGGTTTGGCGGGGGGAATAGAGAAGCGGTGGCTCTATCGTGGCACCTTTGCGGAGCCGGCGAGCGAAACGGAGGGAAAGTGCTTTTCCGCAGCGCTGGTCTCGCGGGCTATGCTGGCGGAGGGGTGAAATAGCCAACTCCGTGTTTGGCGGAGTCCCGTGCAGGTCGCAGAGGGGGTGGAGAGATGGAGCTGAGCAGGAGGAGGCATGGAACACAGAGGCAGCGGCAGGAGGAAGCGACAGAGGGAAGAGGCGGGTGCACAGTTGATAGACACACAGTCTCGGCCAATGCCGGCGCGGAAGCCGAGAGGCGGGATCAGAGGGCATTTCCGGTGTGTCCGAAAAAAACATGGAGGAAAAGAAAGCGGGCAATTTAAGTAGGGAAGCGGACAGAAAAAGGAGAGGCGGGGGCGGAACACAGATTTCAACAAAATCAAGGCTCCATGTGTCTGCTTAGT
>JAJEJO010002984.1:19973-155263 GCA_020662805.1 Glaucomys volans
GTGTTCATCTACAACTAAAAATAATTTTAAAAAAAGAATGAAAATTTCTATCTGTTCATGTCCTGCTCAGCGAAGTCCAGCTTACTTTTGGTGTGTACTAAACATTTTAAGCCTTAGTACCCTAATCTGTGAAAAGGGGAATTAGTAGTACATACTTACAAAATTGTGAGTTACTCAGCAGGTTCTCAGCAAATACTCATTTACCCTTCTTTCCCTGGCTGTCCTCTCCCAATCTTATGGTGTTGAGGATTTATCCCAGGGCATTGCTTATGCTCATCAGAGGAGCCACTGAGCTGCATCACAGTTTCCTCCTTTGCTTTTTGCTGCTATTCCCTTTCCTTGACTTCTCTGCTGATACTAGTGCTCTTCAGTCCTCTTGCCAACTAAGCCATCTTCCAGGAATTTGCCTCTGGAATTCTGCCTGGAGTCAGCCCCTGTGTCTGAGTGTATGGTTTCAGAGGAAGGCTCCTGAGGTGAGGACATGTCCATACCAGCTTTGGAATCAGACGTCACAGGCTCACATCTTGGTCTTACCATGTAGTTGCTGTGTGAGCTTTGGGCATGTTGCCTATTCTCTTTGTGGCCTAATTTCCTAATAGTAATCGTTTCTAATTCATAGGTTAGAATAAGAATTAAATGAACTACTTGAAAAGTTTAATATGGAACCCAGTACATTCTAAGAGCTCAATAAATCCTAATCTTAGATACTTAAATTTAGAAAATCTGTTGAGTGTCTTGTGACTGGTGATACAATGTTCTCAATGCCCCAGCCTTATTTTCTCATCTCAGAAGGAAAGTTTGGTAGGATTCAAGTGCCCGTTACAATAGTGTGTCCAGTACAACCCTTGATACATTCTTAATGGCTTTTACTACCTGTAGTAGAGGGCGAGTGTGGAAGTATGTGGTAGCTTTGTTATTCATGGAAGAGAAGCCATACCAACAGGAAGAAATGCAGGTAAGAGGGACTGATGCCATCCATGATCTGGATATGGTTGCCTGGAACAGGAAGGAGGCGGTGGTAGCTGGGCGGAGTAGAGTGACTGACAAAGGGTGCTGCTGCCACCACCTGCACATTTTTGGTATCTTCACTGGCTTCACTCTTTGCATAGGAGTCCTGAAATTCGTGAGAGCACCAGAACCCTATACCCCCACTTTAAAAAGAACCCCTCCAAAGAGAACAACAGCAGCAGCAACAACAACAAAAACCCCAAACATTTTTACAAAGGTCGTGCTTCATTTGAGAATTACAGGTAGAATTTTGATATTCTATTCAGGAGGATAGATTTCAGGCTTTATTTTTGTTTGTTTGTTTTTCCATGAAAAATTATGAGAGAGGCTAAAGATGAAACTATTTCAAGTACCAGCAAAATGTTATTTAGGTATACAAAACAAAATGGTCTTAAAGCAACTTTAAAAGCATACCTTTTATTTAAATATTTGTCAAAAATAATATCCTGTTGATACTGCCTCATACCGGTGATGGGTTCTGCTTCCTCAGGTGTTGAAGTATAATGCCAGAAAAGCACGCCAAGGCAAGCATATTAAGCAGGTTTTATTTAAAAGTCATAATACAAACTTCTCCTGGGAGGGAGAAGGGGGGCCATGGCTAATGTTCTAGAATCCCCGAAGTGAGCGCACCCTACATCTTTTATAGGTTAGGGTCTTCTTTGTTCTGCCCCTTCCTTGACCCTATCTCTCCTTCCTGCCCATATGGTGGTGGTGACACAGCAAAAAGGTGAGATGCCAAATGGCAGGGGGAAGGGCCACATGGAGATTCAGGTGGGGGCCCAGGAGGTATTACTTAGCAACTCCCTGCCTGCAGCTTTTGGGGAGGGCAGTTAAGCAGGTAACCTTGGTGATCAAAAGGGCTCTGGGAACACTGACATTTAATCTCCCAGAGGTGTCTCCATCTTCTCAGACTCTGGTAGCCTCCATTCCTCAATTTGACCAGATTCCCTGATTTTTACACTAACTGACTGTCCAATTCTGGCTTCATTGTCCCCTTTGTTTAGGAACTCCTTACTGCTTGCTGGAAGGAAAGGGGGCAAAGACTGCTCTGGCTGCTGAAGCTAGAACTGGACAGGCAGCCACCAGGAATGTGGTATTCAGTGCTGAAATTAGAAGCCGCTGATTAGGAGTTAATGCCTCCTAACCAAAGGCTGAGGTTTGGGGAATGCTATAAAGGAACAAAATCCCTTAATTTGTGAAATTAGGCTGTGGGCCCAAGAAGAATCTTTGGTTATTGTTTTCTCTTCTTGCTAGAATAGGGGAAGAGTGCTTGCTTTCTATACTAGGTTAATTCTCATCATGCCAGAGCAATAGGAAGAATCTCTAGGGTACAGATTCTGTGTCTTGCATTGCCCTAATTTTTAAAGTATTCAGGATATTTTAGATTCACTAGAAAAATTCTCATGGGGGAGTAGGAGTAAAGCTGGGAGATTCTAAAGTTGTCACCCATGTTTTATTACTGTTGCTTAGTGGTATGGGGAAGAGAGAAGCAAAGCTACCTGATAATGGCTCCCTACAGGAAGTCATAGAACCATAGAATTTTGATAATAGAAGGGACCTAAACTGTATTTGTTTTAGATGTGTGAAATCATTTAAGGTGAAAATATGTGGTGAAGGGAGGACCTCAGTTTCCTGGCCCCAGGCTGGTGTTCCTTATGCTCTTACAATGTCTGAGGAACTGGTTTTGCCTGTTTTGTGATAATAAGGGTCCCACCCTTCAATGAGCTGCTTGAAAAGGGGAGAACAAAGTCCACATTATTGTTACTTTGTTTTGGTTTTAGGGAGCCACAATTGTTATTGGCAAAGTGCCAAGGGAGCATAAACTCTGAAACATTTTGTGCTTCTACTGCTAGAGTTAGAGTCAGGAAGGCTTGGAATGCAGTGAGTTAGGATGGGTAAAGGAGTATGGATGATGCATATAATGAAAGCCACAGTTGCAAAAACTGATTCCACTTATGGTAATGGATGCTCATGGAATTTATGGGAGTTTTATGAATATCCCTTGCTTTGATTTGTTTGACCTTAGGGAGATCTGCAAGAAGCAAGTTTGAAATGATAAATAGCTCTAGACTTTCTCAGTAATTTACCTGTCATGATGCTATCACTAGTCTTGCTTTGATTTCACCTACTGTAAGATCCCTGTAGCCTCATAACACCCTGGAAAGAATGTGTGGGCCTAAGAAACATTTTCTGAGGGGCAAAAAGCAACAGCCATTATGTAAGGTTGAAAGCCTTTATTTAAATATTTACTTAGATTCAAGCTTTGAAGTCCCAGAATTAAAATCCTAAGGCCCTAAAAAGAGAGGCATTCTTCTCCTTTATTTTTGATGGCATTGGTTTGAATGAAGTTTATTTTATTAAGATTATTATTTTTTACTTGCAACTAGTGGCTCTATGTTTTTTTTAAAAAGTATTTTTTTTCATTGACCCATAAACTTATACCTGTTTACAAGGTACTATGTGCTATTTCAATACATGTATACATTGTGTATAATGTTAAAATCAGGGTAAACACATCTATCTCATTATTTCTTTATGGCAAACATTTATAATTTTTTTTTGGCTTTTAAAAATATGCAGTGTATTATCCTTGTCTGTAGCCACCCTACTGTGCAATTAGACACCAGAACTTACTTAACTCTAATTTTGTACCCCCTAATTAACCATTCTCCTTCACTTTTACCTCCCTACCGTCCCAGCTTCTGATAATCACTATCCTGAATCTCAAGTTTCACAAGATGCCTTTTGCTATTAAAATAGCATGTGCCATACCTAGAGGGACTTCATTTTGTTTAGGCATTGATGTATAAGGGACTTTTCCTCTGTACTATGTCTGCAGGGTCTACAGTTGTTTGCTGGGACCTGAATGTCTTTCGTAAGTGACACAGGACCAGGTACTTGACTGTGAACTT
Organism: Glaucomys volans; assembly: GCA_020662805.1. Lineage (NCBI taxonomy): Eukaryota > Metazoa > Chordata > Mammalia > Rodentia > Sciuridae > Glaucomys > Glaucomys volans. The sequence continues at coordinate 23,894 of JAJEJO010002984.1, forward strand.
TGGTAAAGCAGCTGAGGGATTAAGTGTGAAGGACCTTCAGTTTCTAAATGTTAACAGCAAAGCAACAGGCAGATGGCACACGTCATCTCATATTCAATTTCTAGTGCCTCCTAACAAGGAAGTCACAAAACTCCTTAGTTGACCTATATCTGCTCTTGTCTTATTCAGATCTTGTTTTCTGATGTTCTGGTCTTCAGCATTGAAGGCCTTGAAGTCTTTCTGCCTTGAAGAATTGCTTTCCCTTTTACCAGACTTTTAATACCAACTAGGAAATACTTAGTGTCTCTAGCAGCAGTAACTGAAAGTTCATACTCTTTTGCTCTAAGTATCTCTGTACCTGCATGCTTCTGCACAAATATGTGACTATCCATACAATTAAGAGGACAGTAATGCTTTCCTCCAAAGCATATACTTTGGAACCAGCTCCTTCCCAACCATTGGGCAGTCCAGAGAGAAGCTTTATGGTCTACTTGGACTTTGGTTGGTAAGAAAGCAACTACTCAGTGGACTCTGGCCTAAAGCCACTTCTTCACAGAAGTCACTGAATCTATGTATAACAGACCTGGGCTAAAACCAGCAAGTGTTCACTTGGATCTGATAGAAGTCACCAGGAGTTGGGGATAGCTTTTCAACCCATTTTTGGGTGAGCTAAATCAGAATAAATTAGTATTTCTGTACAAATGACTTTTTCATGAGTCTTATTCCCAAATATAGCTTAGTAGTTTTACTCGCTTTTTGATTGTCTGATATTCTGCTTTACTTATGCCATCTGTAAATGAGTAAAGAGAGAAGAAGAGGGCAGAAAAAAGAGGTCAAAAGAAGCAGCATCATGAGGCAAGGGCATGATGAGGAATGGGGAGAAGAGAGAGAGAGGGAGAACACTGGAGAGCTCAAGGAGAATGGGAGGCAGGGCAAAGAAAGAATATCTGTTTGAAAGTAGGATTCAGATTTAGAAAGAGACTTCGCTTTCTACTGGATTAGGTTAATCTATGATCCCATTATTCAACAGTATCCCTGAAAATGAAGATGATAAATGTCAACTACATTTTAATTTATTTTTTATTTTTTCAAATTACTATCCATATTATGAAGCACTCTTTTTAAAAGTATCTTTGTTTTATTTATTTATTTATTTTTATGTGGTGCTGAGGATTGAACCCAGTGCCTCAGGTGTGCAAGGCAAGCACTCCAATGCTGAGCCCCAGCCCCAGCACTCAACTACATTTTTAAAGATAGAAATATATATGCTAAACTTTAACATATACCACAGGAGGAATTTGGCTATATTTCAGAATATCATTAAAGAACTGAAAATCTTTAAAGTTCTAGCTTAGGAGCTAGAAAACATCTCAGTTTAGTTTTTCCTTTCCCAAAGCAGAAATTGAAATACAGGGATGTTAAAAGACTTTGCTTGAGGTTACCAGTTAGTCAGAGGCAAAGCAGGGATTAGACACAATTCTTTGGACTTGTATTTTATGTGCTTTGTACTGTTCCATGGACCCATGTATATATCAAACTTCAGAAAACTGTCAACAGCTGAGAGACTCTAGAAAAAAAAAGGATTGGTTGGAAGTGAGTTTGAGGTTAAGGAAGGAGAGGCTGCAGTAGGAAGTCTGTGATGGAGCAGCTTGGGGTTTAAATCCTACAAGAGGATCTGGTGAGAAAGGATACTGTCTTCTTCCAGGAATAGATCACTGACCTTTAGTTTGTGATGGGAGGGACAATGAGTACCTTATCTTCTAATCAAAGGAATGGTAAATATACATGGCTGATATCATTTATACTTTTTGTCTGACTGGGAGAATTAGAGACCTGGAGAGCATAAGGCATCTTGGTGAGGGTGTTTGAGAAGGAAGTCCAGAGAAAGAAAATACTGGAGTTGTCTGAGATTTATCATATTGATTCTCCACTCTTACTATTTGCCCTTTGTCTTCCAGCTGTATGCAGATGAGTAAAAGGTATTTAAGTCTATTTGTAAGGCAGCAACTCACAAAGAACTTATAAAAAAAGTATGGTTTACAAAGAAAGATTTACCCACAATTCAGACATGAAGCCAACTCATATAAATATTTCTGGACCTTCCTCCTGGCCCTGTCTTTGTGTATTTATGCAAACATACACAAACAATATCTTTTTTAAAATTTTATTTTTACAGACTGTATTTTGATTCATTGTACACAAATGGGGCACAACTTTTCATTTCTATGGTTGTACACAATGTAGATTCACACCATTCATGTAATCATACATGTACGTAGGGTAATGATGTGTGTCACAAATAATATTTTTATACAAATACGATCATACTGTACATTTTGTTTTGTAGTTTCCTTCATTTAAAATTTAAGTCACTAATGGAATTCAAAAATCTAAGAGGCAGGTGACAAATTAATCTTTTACTTTCTTTTCTAAGCTGAGCTTTTATCAATCAACTGAATTCAAGTATAATTTATACTGCTAAATCACACTCATTTAAAATATATACTTCAATGAATTTTGACAAATATAAAGAACTCTTACAATTCAGTGATATGAAAACAACCCATTGAAAATGGGCAAAAGATTTAAAAAGACTCTTTACAAAAGAAGATATTTTTACATTTGCTGCCACCAATTTTCACTTCTTATTTTTTTTGAAAATCTGTTAAGAGTTTGAAATTCTATGTTATTATTATATGCTTCTGATAAATTGACTCTGTTATCATTATCATGTCCTTTTTGCCTCTTGGTATGATTCTTTATTCTGAAGTCTATTTGTTTGAAATGGGTATAGACTCTCTAGGTTTCTTATGTTATATCTTTATTTTCATTCTTTTCCTTTTAATCTGTGGCTTTATATTGAAAGCGAGTTTCTTATAGACAGACTGTAATTGGGTCTTGTTTTCCAATCCTAACAATTTCTGTCTTTTAATTGGAATATTTAGCCAGTTTATGTTTAAAGTAATCATTGAAATGGTTGGATTTAAATTTATTTAAATAAATAAATTTGTTTCATTTTCTGTTTTCTCTGTTTATTCTTTGTTCTCTTTTTGTGATTTCTTTTGGTTTGAGTAGTATTTAAAATATAAAAGTATTTAAAATATAAAATATTTTATATTTATAACTATTTAGTGTTGAGTATTATTTCATATAATCTATCTTTCTATAGTTGCTCAACAATTTTATTTCTCTAAGGTTTACAAAGTGCATCTTTAACTTCTAAGAGTTTATCCTCAAACATTACCATACCTCTTCATGTATAATGTAAGAATTTAACAACCTTCAATTTCTTCCCTCCTGGTCTTTGTGCTATTATTGTCATATATTTTATTTCTCTCTATATTGTTAATCCTACAATAAATTGTTACTATTTTGCTTTAAATAGTTAATTTTTTCTTAAAGTCATTTTAAAAAAATTTTATTCTTTCTAGTTATACATGATAGTAGAATTATTTTGACATAGCTTACATACATGGAGTATAACTTCCATTCTTGTGGCTGTACATGATGTGGAGTTACACTCCACATGTATTCATATATGAAAATAGGAAATTTATGTTCAATTCATTCTACTATCTTTCCCATTCCCATTTTCCCCTCCCCCCACTCCCCCTGTCCAATCTGGTAAACCTCTACTCCTCCCTCCCCCCCACTGCCTATTGTTGAGTCAACATCTGCATATCAGAGAGAACATTTGACCTTTGGATTTTGGGATTGGCTTATTTCACTTAGCATAATAGCCTCCAGTTCTATACATTTACCAGCAAATGCCATAATTTCATTTGTTATGGCTGAGTAACATTCCATTGTGTATGTGTACCACATTTTCTTTATCCATTCATCTACTGAGGGGCAACTAGGTTGGTTCCATAGTTTAGCTACTGTGAATTGAGCTGCTATAAACATTGATGTGGCTGCATCACTGTAGTATGCTGATTTTAAGTTGTTTGGGTATAAACTGAGGAGTGGGATAGTTGGGTCAAATGGTGGTTCCATTCCAAGTTTTTTAGGAATCTCCATTCTACTTTCCAAGGTGGTTGCACCAATTTGCAGTCCCACCAGCAATGTATGAGTATACCTTTTTCCCCACATCCTCACCAATGTTTATTCTTACTTATATTCTTGATAATTGCCATTCTGACTAGAGTGAGATGAAATATAAGCATAGTTTTAATTTGCATTTCTCTAACTGCTAGAGATGTTGAACATTTTTTCATATGTTTGTTGATTGATTATAATTCTTCTTCTGTGAAGTGTCTGTTCAGTTCCTTTGCCCATTTATTGATTTGGTTATTTGTCTTCTTTTTTTGGGCATTAAGTTTTTTGAGTTCTTTATATATCCTGCAGATTAATTGTCTATCTGAGGTACAGGTGGTAAAGATTTTCTCCCATTCTGTAGGCTCTCTCTTCATATTCTTGATTGTTTCCTTTACTGTGAAGAAGCGTTTTAGTTTGATACAATCTCATTTATTGATTCTTGATTTTACTTCTTGCATCTTAAAGTCATTTTTAATGGGAAAAACTTGTATTCATATACTCTAGGCCTTCTGTATCTGGGGGTTCAGTATCCACAGATTCAATCAACTGCACACTGTAAATTTTTGGGAATAAATTGCATCTATACTAAACATGCACCTACAATTTTTCTTGTCACTATTCCCTAAATAATATAATGACTTTTTATATAATATTTGCATTGCATTAGATATAAGTAATCTAGAGATTATTGAAAATATACAGTAAGGTATGTATAGGCTCTATGCAAATATTACACCATTTTATATAAGGGACTTGAACATCCAAGGTATTTGGTATCTACAGGGGTGGGGGTATTATGGAACCAATCCCTCATAGATATTGAGGGACGATTATGTATCTGCCATTTTAAAAATTTTTTGTAGACTTCATTTTGATTCATTGTACACATATGGAGTACACATTTTCCCTTCTATGGTTGTGCATGATGTGCATTCATACCATTCTTGTTAATTATACATGTACATAGTGTAATGACATCTGTCTCATTCCACCATTTTTCATACCCTCCACCCCCCTCTATTTCCCTGTACATAATCTAAAGTTCCATTCTTCTCACCCCCGCCCCAACTAGGTTCTATATCATCATCCACTTGCCAGGGAAAACATTCGGCCTTTGTTTTTTGGGATTGGTTTATTTCACTTACCATGATAATCTCCAATTCCATCCATTTATCTATAAATGCCATAATATTTCTTATGGCTGAGTAGTATTCCATTGTGTATATATACCACAGCTTATTCATCCATTCATCTGTTTAGGGGCATCTAGATTGGTTCCACAGTCTAGCTATTGTGAATTGAGCTGCTATAACCATTGATGTGGCTGTGTTACTATGGTTTGCTAATTTTAAGTCCTCTGGGTATAAACCAAGGAGTTGGATAACTGGGTCAAAAGGTGGGTCCATTCCAAGTTTTCTGAGAAATCTCCACACTGCTTTCCAGAGTGACTGTACAAATTTGTAACTCCATCAGCAATATAAAAGTGTGCCCTTTTCCCCACAGCCACGCCAACATCTATTATTGTTTGTGTTCTTGATAATAGACTTTCTAATTGGAGTAAGATGAAATCTTAGAGTTGTTTAGCCTTTCTAATTGGAGTAAGATGAAATCTTAGAGTTGTTTTAATTTGTCTCTAATTACTAGAGATGTTGACCACTTTTTCATATATTTATTGATCACCTGATCCTTTTCTGTAAAGTGTCTGTCCAGATCCTTGGCCTAATTATTGATTGAGTTTTTTGTATTTTTGGTGTAAAGTTTTGTAAGTTCTTTATAAATTTTGGAGATTACTGCTCTATCTGAAGTGCATGTGGTAAAGATTCTCTCCCACTCTGTAGGTTCTCATTTCACATTATTGATTGTATCCTTTGCTGAGAAAAAGCTTTTTAGTTTTTGAGTCCATCCCATTTATTGATTCTTGCTTTGATTTCTTGTGCTTTGGAAATCTTGTTAAGGCTAAGTGAACATGATGAAGATTTGGGTCTATTTTGTCTTCTATTTGGTGCAGGGTCTCTGGTCTAACTCCTAAGTCTTTGATCCATTTTGCATTGAGTTTTGTGCAGGGTAAGAGATAGAGGCTTAATTTCATTTTATTACATAAGGATTTCCAGTTTTCCCAGCACCATATGTTGAACAGGCTATCTTTTCTCCATTGTATGTTTTTGGCTCCTTTGTCTAGTATGAGATAACTGTATTTTTGTGGGTTTGTCTCTGTGTCTTCTACTCTGTACCATTGATCTGCCTGTCTCTTTTGGTGCCAGTACCATGGCGTTTTTGTTACTATTGCTCTGTAGTATAGTTGAAGGTCTGGTATTGTGATACCCCTGCTTCGCTCTTCTTGCTAAGGATTGCTTTAGCTATTCTGGGTCTCTTATTCCTCCAAATGAATTTCATGATTGCTTGCTCTATTTCTATGAGATCTGTCATTGGGATTTGAATTGGAATTGCATTAATTTTTATAGCACTTTTGGTAGTATGGCTATTTTGACAATATTAATTCTGCCTCTCCAAGAACATGGGAGATCTCTCCATCTTCTCAGATTTTCTTTAATTTCTTTCTTTAGTGTTCTATAGTTCTCATTGTAGAGGTCTTTCACCTCTTTTGTTAGATTGATTCCCAAATATTTTATTTTTTTTGAGGCTATTGTGAATGGGATAGTTTTCCTAATTTCTCTTTCAGAGGATTCATCACATATGAATAAGAATGCATTAGATTTATGAGCATTGATTTTATATCCTGCTACTTTACTGAATTCATTTATGAGTTTCAGAAGTTTTCTGGTGGAATTTTTCGGCTCCTCTAAATATAGAATCATGTCATTGGCAAATAGGGATAATTTGAGCTCTTCTTTTGCTATTTGTATCCCTTTAATTTCTTTGGTCTGTCTAATTGCTCTGGCTAGAGTTTCAAGGATGATGTTGAATAGAAGCAGTGTAGAGGGCATCCCCATCTGGTTCTAGTTTTTAGAGGGAATGCTTTCAGTTTTTTTTCCATTTAGAATGATGTTGGCCATGGGCTTAGCTTAGATAGCCTTTACAATGTTGAGGTATGTTCCAACTATCCCGAATACTTTGAGTGTTTTAAGCATGAAGGGGTGCTGTATTTTATCAAATGCTTTCTTAGCATCTATTGAAATAATCATATGATTCTTAACTTTGAGTCTATTGATTTGATGAATTACGTTTGTTGATTTCTGGATGTTGAACCAGTCTTGCATCCCCGGGATAAACCCCACTTGATCATGGTGCACTATCTTTTTAATATGTTTTTGTATGTGATTTGCCAGAATTTTGTTAAGGATTTTTGCATCAGTGTTCATCAGTGATATTGTTCTAAAGTTTTCTTTCTTTGATGAGTCTTTGTCTGGTTTTGGTATCAGAGTGATACTAGCTTCATAGAATGAGTTTCGAAGGGTTCCCTCCTTTTCTATTTCATGGAATACTTTGAGGAGTTTTGAGTTCTTTGTTAAAGGTCTTGTAGAATTTGACTGAGAATCCATCTGGTCCTGAGTTTTTCTTGGTTGGTAGGCTTTTGATGGCTTCTTCTATTTTGGTTCTTGAAATTGATCTGTTGAAGTTGTATTTGTCTTCCTGATTCAGTTTGGGAGGATCATATGTCTCTAAGAATTTGTCAATGTCTTCAATATTTTCTATTTTGTTGGAGTATAGATTTTCAAAGTAGCTTCTAATTATGTATTTTGGTGGTGTCTGTTGTGATTTTTCCATTTTCATCACAAATTCTAGTAATTTGTAGTTTTTTCTCTTCTCTTCATTAGTGTGGCTAAGGGTTTATCAATTTTGTTTACTTTTTCAAGGAACCAACTTTTTGTTTTGTCAATTTTTTGAATTGTTTCTCTTGTTTCAGTTTCATTGATTTCAGCTCTGATTTTAATTATTTCCTGTCTTCTGCTGCTTTCAGTGTAGATTTGTTCTTTGTTTTCCAGGGCTTTGAGATGTAATATTAGGTCATTTATTTGTTGACTTTTTATTCTTTTAATGTATGAGCTCAATGCAATGAACTTTCCTCTTAGCACTGCCTTCATAGAGTCCCAGAGATTTTGATATGCTGTATTGGTGTTTTCATTTACCTCTAAGTATTTTTAGTTCCTCCTTAATTTCTTTGTTTTTCCATTCATCATTCAATAGCATGCTATTTAGTCTCCACGTGTTGGAGTAGCTTCTACTTTTTCATTTTATCATTGATTTCTAGTTTCATTTCATTATGATCTGATAGAATGAAGGGTAGTATTTCTATTTTTTTGTAGTTGCTGAGAGTTTCTTTACAGCATAACAATGGTCTATTTTAGAGAAGGATCCATGTGCTGCTGAGAAGAAAGTGTATTCTCTCAATTATGGATGAAATACTCTGTATATGTCCTAAATCATTGATTATGTTATTTAATTCTATAGTTTCTTTGTTTAGTTGTTCTTTGTTTAGATCTATCCAGTGGTGAGAGAGGTGTGTTAAAGTCAGCCAGTATTATTGTGTTGTGGTCTATTTGATTCTTGAATTTAAGGAGGGTTTGTTTGATGTACATAGGTGCTTCATTGTTTGGGGCATATATATTTATGATTGTTATGTCTTGTTGGTATATGATTCCCTTAAACAGTATGAAATGTCCTTCTTTATCTCTTCTGACTAACTTTGGCTTGAAGTCCACTTTGTCTGATATAAGGATGGAAATCCATGCTTGTTTACACGGTCCATGTGAGTCCATGTGAGTCCATGTTTGTCCCAACCTTCCACCTTCAGTCTGTGGATGTCTTTTCCTAGGAGGTGAGTCTCTTGAAGACAGCACATTGTTGGGTCTCTTTTTTTTAAAATCCAATCTGCCAGTCTCTATATTTCAGCTGATGAGTTTAGGCCATTAACATTCAAGGTTATTATTGGGATATGATTTGTATTCCTGGTCATTTTGGTTTGTTTTTGGTTTTTAACTTGACTTAGTTTCTCCTTTGATTAACTTTTCTTTTAGGGTAGTTTCTCCCTTTGCTGGTTTTCATTGTTTTTTCATTTCCTCTTCATGGAATATTTTGCTGAGAATGTTCTGTAGTGCAGGTTTTATATTTGTGAATTCTTTTAACTTTTGTTTATCATGGAAGTTTTTTATTTCATCTTTAAATCTAAAGTTTAATTTTGCAGGATTTGAAATTCTTGGTTGGTATCCATTTTCTTTCAGAGCTGGATATATGTTATTCCATGACCTTCTGGCATTGAGGGTCTGGGTTGAGGTGTGATCTGAATTGGTTTCTCCCAATATATAATTTGATTTTTTTCTCTCATAGTCTTTAAAATTCTATCCATATTCTGTATTTTAGTCATTCTCATTGTAATGTGCCTTGGTGTGAGTCTGCTGTAATTTTTTACATTTGGGGTCCTGTAAGCCTTTGTAATTGAGTTTCCATTTCATTCTTTAGATTTGGTAAGTTTTCTGATATTATGTCATTACAAAGATTGTACATTTCTTTAGTTTGTATCTTCCCACCTTAGCCTATTTTGGTAAATCTTAAATTTGGTCTTTTCATGTTATCCTATATTTCTTAGAGGTTCTGTTCATGGTTTCTTACCATCTTCTCTGTGCAGTCAACTTAATTTTCAGGATATTTATTTTGTCTTCATTTATTTTATCTGAGATTCTGTCTTCCAAGTGATCTAGTCTGTTGGTGATACTTTTATTTGAATTTTTAATTTGATTTATTGTTTTCTTCATTTTGAGGATTTCTGCTTGATTCCTTTTTATAATCTTCGCCTCTTTATTGAAGTGTTCTTTCACTTCCTGTATTTTCTCTCCAATACCATCTTTTAATTCAAAGATCATTCTAACTATGTATTTTCTAAACTCCTTCTCTGACATTTCTTCTACTGTGTTGTCTATGGATTCTATTGTTGGAACATCTTCGTTTGTTTGAGGCACTTTGGTCCCTCGTTTTTTCATGTTGTTTGTGTGCCTTGTCATCTAGTGGTATGGAGCTGAGGCAGTACAGATTCTACCCTTGTAGTCTTATAGTTCCCTGAAGGCTTCCAGATCTCACTTTTAAAGGGGAGGCCAATATTAACAGCACCCAATGCAAATGATATACCACCTTAAATCAAATGGCTCCTCTTAAGTCATTTACAGTTTTGTCACAATAGAGAGAAATGAAGTGTTCAATTATTGTCTTTAATATAAACAGTAGGTTTGCTAAAAGGATTTACTGTTTCAAATGATGGACAATGAGGGAACAGAAGTAGTGTAAGATATGATATTTATGAGGGTGAGGGAGAGAAGATAAAGGTAAAAATTTATAATAAGAGTGAGGGAGGAATTAATAGAGATTGGCTGTTATGTATGAGAGAAGTGAGAAGGAGACTCCAGGGAGACAGGTAGGTGAGAGAAAAAAATATGTACAGTTTATTTAAAAAGTAAAAATATAAGAACACACAACAGAACTGTCATGTACTATTCAGACATCCCATTCCTCAATAAATTGATACATGAAAAATATTTGGATTCAAAGATGGTAGAGGTGTGAGAGAGGGTGAACAAGGAAAAAAGGAGAAAAGTCTCAATGGAAAATTCAATGATTGCTTCTGTTGTCTTTCAAAACTTTTCTCAGCTTCCCTTCTCCACCAATTGGTGGGGTTGTCTGAAGTTTGATGTTAGCTCCAGTCCAGTGGGTGCCAGACTAGTTGGTGGGTGAGCTGATAATAAGATACCCTCACAACCTCTTACAGACTTCCCACCTGTTAGCTGCCCCCTTCCATCCCTGTACACTTTAGGACTCCCTGAGCTGGAGAGTCCAGTTTTCTCCAGTTCCTTCAACTTGTGCTCCCCTGAGGAGCTGTCCCTAGTCTCAGGCTTTCCACAGGCTCGCCAGACCCAGACTGGCCCCCCCATGCAAACTCAGCTGCAATCTGATGTATCTAGGCTTCGTCTTCCCCAGGCCCTGTCTTGCTACAGTCCCAAGATCTCAATGCCCTTTCATCTTGCAGAGAGACCACCAGGGATGCACTCACACAAAGGAGCAACCCCACAAAGAGGCAGCCAGATGTCAGCCACTACCACACTGAGCAGAAAAACCTCAGGTGCAACTGGACCTATAGGTACCCCAATATATCTCTAGGCCCTGGCCTGAGTCCCAAGATGGTGGTGACTATGTGTAACCAAACCTGTGGGTACTGTGACAATGAACTTCCATGCAACAGTGGGCAGCAGGCGATCTGCTGGTGGTCTGTAGGCAGTCTGTAGGCTAACGGGATGGGCTGTGGGTAGTGGGTGATGGGTAGGTAAAAGGCTGGTGATGGGCAGGGAAGAGGTGGGCAAACAGGGAAATGTTGGATGACAGGTGGTGGTCAGTGAGCAATCCACACTTAAAAAGCAAGTGATACGCTGGCAGACGGTGGGTGGACAAATGGGGTAAACAGCAAGGGATTGGTGGGCAGCCATGACTTTGTTGCAGAGAAACAGTATTTCCTCTGCTTGAATCCTAAGTTACAGAGGGACAAGGAATGCAGGCTCCCTCTAGTCTGCCATTTTGGATCTCTCCATAACTCTTGTGGTGATTTTAGTTTCTGAACCAAATATAGACATTTTATCATTGTTTTATAATTTTTATTAGAAATTAATAAACAAGAAATACCAGAAGGATGTACAGGAAAAGAATAACATTGATTTTCTTGGAAGGTAGGAATTTGGATGGTATTTCTCTTTTCCATTTCCTTCATTTAAAAAAAATATTTTTAGTTGTAGATGGACACAATATCTTGATTTTATTTATTTATTTTCAATGTGATGCTGAGGATTGAACGCAGTGCCTCACATGTATTAGGCAAGCGCTCTACCACTGAACCTCAACCACAGCCCTCCGTTATTATTTTTGAATGTAGTAATCATACTTTAAGAGTAGAGAAGTATATTTTTATATCAAAATTAAATAAGCCAAAAATCGAATCCAATATATAAAGAGAATTATTCACCATGACCAAATGGCATTTATTTCAGTTATGCAAGACTGATTTAATATTCCAAAATCAAGTAATGTACTTCATTGAAACATCAAGAATGAAAAATCACATGGTCATATCAATAGATTAAAAAAAAAAGCAGTTGACAAAATCCAACACCAATTCATGATTAAAGTTGTTCACAATCTGGGACAGAAGGTAGCTTCCTAAATTTCATAAAGAACAACTACAAAAAACCTACAACTGATGCCTTGTTTCCTGCTAAAATCTGAAACAAGGCAAGTATATCTCCTTCTACCATTGCTTTTCTACATTGTCTAGAATCCCCGGAAAGAAAAGGAGTTAAAAGTACACTGGTTGGAAGGAAAAAATAAAACCATATATGTGTGTAGATAACATGATTGTCCATGCAATAAATCCAAAACTAATTGAAATAATAGTAAATATAATAAAGTTTAAGGATACAGGTTAATAAACAAAAGTTAGCCCTTTTCTTATATGCCAGCAATGAATGGGTGGAATTTGAAATTAAAAGCACAGTGCCATTTGCACTAGCACCAATAAAGAAAGAAGGAAAGGAAAGAAGGAAATATAAGATTTATATAAGGAAAACTATAAAATTCTGATGAAAGAAATAAAAGAACTAAATAAAGGGCAAGCTATTCAATGTTTATGAATGGGAAAATAATATTGTGAATATGCCAGTTCTTTCTTTCCAACTTGAAGTATAGATTCAATTCAATCTCATTCAAAATCTCAGCAAGTTACTTTATAAGTATTGAAAAACTGATTCTAAAATTTTTATGGTGGAACAAAACCCAGAAGAGCCAACATGATATTGAAGAAGATGAACAAAGTTCTAGGACTGATACCTTCCAACTTGAGGATGTACTATACAGGTATAGAATCAAATCAATGTGGTATTGTTGAAATAATAGACTATTAGAGATTAATGGAACAATGTAGGGCTCAGAAATTGTTTGATCTAATTATAGTTATTCATATTTGACAAAGGATTATATATACTCAAAAATGTATATTTTTCAACAAACAGTGCTAAAACAACTAGATATATCCATGAAAAAAACATGAATTTAAATATAGATTTTACACCCTTCCTAGAAATTAACTCCAATTGGATCACTGACTGATATGTGAAATACAGAACTATAAAACTTTTAGAAGACAATTTAGTAGAAAGCCTAGATGACCTTGGGTATGACAATGATTTTTTTTAGATACAATACCAAAGGCATAATCTATGAAAGAAACAATTGATAGTGTGAATCCACATCATACACAACCATAGAAATGAAAATTTGTATACAATGAATCAAAATGAAGTCTGTAAAAATTTAAAAAAAAATTTAAAAATTAATAATTTTCTGCTCTGCAAAAGACACTGTCAGAGAATGGAAAGATAAGTCATAGATGAGGGGAAATATTTGCAAAGGACATGTCTAAAAAGGGACTTATTCCACATGTCCAAAAAAACACTTAAAACCCAACAATAGGAAAATGAACAGCCTGATTTTAAAAATGGGCAGAAAACATGGCTTGATAATTCACAAAAAGATACACAAATAATCTGAGAAAATGTTTTTTTATGGACATTTTCTTAAGGCCATGAGGTGACAGAGCTAAATCTGATTTAAAGTGCCCTTAGAAAATGTAGCTATAGTTTGAATGGTGAAAATAAATTTTCTTTAATAGTGAAATATGAGGTTCAGCATTGACAAAGACAACTAACTTTACCATATAGCCATTTCCAGCTGATGTGAATGTTATTAATATACAAATCTGTTTTCTTGCTTTTGCTTAAATTATGCTTTATTTCTTATTTTCATTTATTGTCTACTTTTTCCTTCTAATTTTTCTTTTATTTGTTGCTAAGTGATTTAACATTCATTTGGTTATTTCTCACATCTTTTCGTTTTCCTTTTGGAAACAGAAAACTTTTAAACAGAAAATGGCAAAATTAAGAGTATCTAGAACCTGCATTCTTAATAGGGACAGGATTCCTCCAAAGTAGGTGAAAATTGATTCTTGGAGGGCCAAGAAAACTTGACTCTTTTTGTATGTAAAGCACAGATATATATACATAGCGTGTGCGCACACACACACACACACACAGAAGTATTAAAATTTTATGAGAGTTTACAAAATATGTCTAAAATAGCACCTGAGGGGGTGTTAGTGATGAAAAAAGTGGTTTAAAAGCTCTAGTCTAGAAACAAGAAAAGTTATTTTAAAGAGAGAGAATTGTGATATTAACTAAAACTGTGTTATCTATGTTAATGAACATAAGACCACAAAAAGTTTTGTGGAAGCTGAGTTGTCATTCATCTTTCCTTTTGTTTTCTAACATGTTAATGTTTCTAGCCTGCTACTTCTTTTGGATATTTTTTATTGTTTTTCAGTGATGATTAAACTATATATTTACAAGATCAGAGTTGGGATTAAGCTGCTGTAGTAATTTGAAGTCTGGAATCATCTCTTACTTTATATTCTACCTCAGATGAGTGCTTTCTCCTTTTAGCTTATTTCTCAGACCTACAATGCTTTATTATTAAAACAAGAAAAATAAAACATAATTGGTTCAGCAATATCAATAACAAACACAAATTTGCTGGCATCTGTACCCATTTTATTGGGCAGGAGTCTTCCCCTCTAAATTTCTAGGGCATTTTAATGACTTTCCTGGCATTTAGCCTGGTTTTATAGATTTACCATTAGCTCTGTTTTACTGTATTTAACTTTCTTCTACAGTGTGTCTTGGCCCACAGTTGTAAGCATTCAGGAAGTAGTCAATACTCATCAAGAATTTACTAAGTTACTACACAGTTAAAATATAGCTTAAAAGAAAGATACCAGGGATGATAAAATCATTTAAAATCTATGTGGAATATTGTTCTGGGTGAAATGCTTTATTGTACATGAGTGAGGAGCTATTCGGCACAATAAAGGGAGGAATCCTGTAACATTAGGCTTGCCTGTTTATGCCACTGGTGTTTTAAGAAGCAATTCTTCTGTGAAATATTAGTTCAAACAGTCTAAAATTTGAACAAGTTGTTATATCCTTTTCCTCCATCTTTCTGAATAAAATTTCACAGCCTCCAAATAAAAGACTTAAAAATAAATTGTAACTCTATGAACAGTTATGGAGCAGTGTCCTCAGTGTGTTATTAGGTGAAAAAAGCAATGTGTGAATGACCACCTATAGCATGATACTTTGCATGTAAGAAAGATAGGCAAATAAGAAAATATATATTTGTGAAAAAAAATTCCTCACCAGGAATGAGTAAGATTGGTTACATATAGAAGGTGGGAGGGAAAAAGTAGAGGGGAATGGAAATGGGTAGAAGAGCTGAGGGTACTTGAGTTACTCTGAATATACCTTTGTGTAGAGTTATGCTATGCTAATGTTTCACTAATTCAAAAAAATAATCCAGGATGTGGGGAAATAATAAATGGAATATAAATAGTAATAAATGAAACAATTATAATGAATAACAAAGCAAGTTATTAGGGCAAAGAAGGAGAGAACTAACCTAAAAATTTTGGAATTGATTACATAGTAATTATATATCATAAGGCAAAAGACTAAAAGGATTGCACACAAATAATGTTCTTTAGGTAATAGCTTGTTTTTCACAGGGGTGGGTTAGCAATTTTAAAATGATTTTATGTATATTGTAGAACAAATCAGTGAATATATTATATAGAAAACCAAGTCTGACAGAACGAACGTATAAAGGAGAGAAGTTTGGCTAAGATGACCCCTTTGATTAACTGGAACTAGAGGTATGAATGTAAACCCTGTTTTAATATAGACACACATGGATATGAAAATACATATATATGTTCACAAATGCATGGTTTATACTATATATTTATTCCCTAGTTCTGTCCATTGAGAGGGCATAGAAGCAGTGAAAACCCAATGAGCATTACCAGGTCAGATCTTGGTTTCAAAATACCTTTCCAAATAAAAAAACCTAAGCTCCTCAGAGAAATGCTGATTCCAGGACTGAGGCAGAGAAAGTGTAAGATGAACCTAAGAGCATCTTATTATAACAGAATATAAGGATGTGTTTAAGAAATGATTGGGACTTACCAAGAAAGGGTAGGAGCCAAGTTGAGGGAGCTACTTCTGGCCAAATTGAAAACAGTTTGAGCAACTAAATAAATAATGGTAGTAATGGATTATAATTTGTAGAATAAATATTCTTGAGTTCATAAAATAAGTATCCTTGAGTTTATTTGTTAAAATTAACAAATAAATAAACAAATAAATGGGGAGAAAGACAATCTCAGCAGAATTCTAATTAAAAAAATACAGAAAAATTGTGGGAATAGAAAAAAAATCACTATTTGTCAAATACTATGATAATTATTATAGACCAGAATCATTAATGGATGCTAAAACTGGGGACAAAAGTATTTACATGGTCTCAAAGTATCTCTCCACAAAATACTAATTTCAAAGTGAAAAATAGTAGCTTTGTAGTAAAACAACCTTGCAGATCACCAAGTGATCCAAGTTAGCATCATCAGTAATAAGACATATTGGCATCATACATATCTTTATATGTTTCACTGAGAAAAGTACCACATCACTCTTGTGATATTCTTGTTAGAAGTTGATAACCTGAATTTAATAATGAGTAGACATCAAATAAACCCAAACTGAGGGCTATTGCACGAAATAACCAGCCAGTACTCTTTCAAGATGTATTGGTCATAAAAGACAAAGATTGGAGTATTGTCCTAGGTTTGAGAAGTCTAAGGAGACATGAAAAATAAGTGCATTGAGTGAATATAAAACTAGCTTAGAAAAAGGACATTAGATGGACAAATGGCAATATTTAAATAAGATTTATGGATTAGTTCATAATATTGTATCAACATTTATTTCCTCATTTTGATAACTCTAAGGCATTAACAATTGAAGAAGCAAGGTGACAAGTGTACTGGACTTTCTTATTTTATTTGGCAACTCCTTTGTATATTAAAATGGAAAGTTAAAATTTTTAAAACTTAAGAAGAAAAATATAGTAGGAAGAGAGTTAAGGACAAATACAAGTTTTAGTCCTCTTTTTGGCTATTATTATTTCTGGATATGAGCAATAATGATTTAAAAAGAAGAAAGCACTTTCTCTGAAGAAATAGATGCATTCAAAACTACTTCATATTTGCCATGTATGTAAAGTTATTTATTTCAATCTAACTGGCGAAGTTGAGTATGTGAATAAATAAAAGGATGAGGTGTGGGCTAAATGCAAAGCTTTTTTCTTTTCTTTTTTTATTTGGTAGCACGGATTGAACTCAGGGGCACTCAACCACTGAACCACATTCCCAACCCTATTTATTTAGAGACAAAGTCTCACTGACTTGTTTAGTGCCTCACTTTTGCTGAGGCTGGCATTGAACTCTCCATCCTCCTGTCTCAGCCTCCCAAACCGCTGAGATTACAGGCTTGTATCACCACGCCCAGTGGAAAGAACTTTTTTTTTTGAAGAGAAAGGAAACCATGTAGAAAATGTCTATTTTAACTTGATTGCCTGGGCTTCAGTTACTATATATTTAAAATGAATAACTGACAAACGCTCTCACCTACAGAGTCATATTAAATGATTGTACTTAACAGAGTGCCTCAATTCTGCTTTCTCAAGTATGAAATTGACAACTGGTACTATACCATTCATTAAGGTAAGATTTAAATAGCACACAAAATTGAAAGCCATTTGGTAGTGGTCTTTCAGGAGGGGTTTTTCTGATGCTCTTCTTTCAAGGTCACTTCCTCTATCATATTAATAAAATTTTCAAAGAATTCATGATGTGTTGAGTGTTAACATGCAAGGGATATACTCTGCTTGTTTGAGGTGAATGTTTTATATGTCCAACAATTCAGGGTTCCAAGGAAGAATGGCAAACATGTTATAACATTAGGGAGACAGGGGTCTAAAATAGGACCATGGGATGCAGAAGATTATGACTGTATAGAATATATCTTATACTTCTACAGATTCAGAGGGAATGTTGGAGCTGAGTTGCAAGAATAGTAAATTGTTGGAGCTTAGGAAATGTGGGGTCACTGATGTACCATGGTAATCAGACCAAAGAGCAATCAAGATCACCCAATCTTGGGAGAAATTTATATTCACATTACATGATAGTTCTTCTTTTCCTTTCTCTTCTCTATACCTGAGTACACACACACATAGATACACTCACCCCTACTCATATAGCTTTGGCATATTTGTGACATGTGTCTGTTTTTGCTTGGGTGACATTTAGTTTCTTTCCTAGTCAACTGAAACATGTAGTTTTATCTTAATTTTTGTTCTAGCATTTAGTTGGAGAACTAGTTCCCGACCTGTAGATGTGGATTTATTTTTATATTGAAGACTATGTTTATTATTCTTATAAACTAAAAGAAAAGAAGGAAAAAGACCATAGTCTTTGAAAAATTGTTGGGCAAAGCAAATTGTGTGTGTAAAAAATTGTGTCTGCTAAATAGTAGCATTCATTTCAGAGTAGATCCTGGAGCAAGTCATGGCCACCTTGGTTGGTTTTCTAGGGGCCTTGGTTATTATAAGTTAGGAATTATCTTCAGGAATTAAGTGGTAACATGATGTTAATCCTAGATTTGCCCTCCTAACTTTTCTTTCAAGCACTGAAAACAGATCTTGTTCATATTCATTATACACAATCATGGGAAATCCAGAGATATATTCAGTTCCCAGCAGACTCAGCATAACTCCATCCCCTTTCTCCTCCACCTTTGAAAGCACATGAGAATACAAATGATAGTAACAGGATTATAGTGATAACCTTGAACCTACTTAATTTATTAAGTGCTAATTTTTTTGCATATTCTAGTACTTTTTTATTAGTTATCAAATAACTTTCAGCATATTTCCTAAGAGGTAGATATAACCATTGAACACGTATAAGTGGCACATCCTGCCCTGGGACAGTTCCCCTGATTTGTGATGCAGATGCAATGCTATGTTGTCTTTTATATTGTGTACTGTTGGCCTCTAAGGATTGTCCAGAAACAGCTCATACTTTTATTTTCCTTTTACACACACACACACACACAATGGAGTTTTATTCAGTCATAAAGAAGAAAGAAACTATGCTAAGCGAAATAAGCCAGACTCAGTAAATTAAAGGTCTAATATTTTCTCTCATATGTGGAAGTTAGAGCAAAGTAAGGGGAAAAAAAGGGGTAGGGGGTGCATATCAAAAAGATATAGGGAAGATCAGAGGAGTAGAAGGAGATTGGGAAAGAGAAAGGAACGACAGGAAATGGGAAAAAATGTGGAATGAATCTGACAAAATTATACTCTGTGCAGGTAGAAGTATACCATAGTGAATCATATCTTTAATTTTTAATTTTTAATAAATGAGCTAAAAGAAGAACAGTATAATAGAGAAAGAGAAATAGGAAGAAGGAGGAGGGAAGAAAAAGGGGTGCACTGGGGACTGAAATAGAGTAAATTAAACTGTATGCATGTATTATTATTTCAAAATGAACCCAACAATTTTGTACAACTATAATGCACCAATAAAAGCAAACAAAACAGAAATGAGTATGTGCTGCAATTTGGGCCAATAACAAAAGAGGAAAGGTGTTCTAGGGATTTCTGGGAAAGTTTATTCCTCATTTTTGAGAGGCATTTCAAGAATGAAACCTCTCTTTTCCTCTAAAGGCTTTTACGTTATAGATGTGAGATTGAACTTCTGATGCTCTGGCAGCCTGAGGGTGAGGCTAACCCTCAGAAGAGGGCAGAATTAATAGATTTGCAGAGAAATAAAGCCAGAGGTGTTAGATTAGGTCAATTACGGAATCTCCCCTTATGCTAGTTTTCCAGTTGCATGAGCCAATACATGTTCTCATTGTAAGCCTTATTTGACAAATGTGTCTGCTGTGACTTGCAGCACAAAATGTCCTAACTTGTTTAAAAAAATAAAACAAAACTTTCTCTAATTTTGAATAGGTGGAAAATGGAAAATAGGAAGAAAGATACTTTGTCAGGTAGGAGAATAAAACAATTGTCTCCTTAGATCACTGCTTCTCACAATTTTAGAATTCCCCAAAGAACTGACTTGTTAAAACAAATTCCTGAGGCTCAGTTCCAGAGCTTTCAATTCAGTGGTTCTGGGTGGAGCCTGGGAATTTGATTAAAAACTAGTTCCCCAGAGGTGCAAATGCTGCCAATGTAGGGTCCACACTTTGAGAACCACTAACTTAAGCTTCCAAATATTCTAAGCTGCCTTGTATACCAGGATAATCAAGGGGGTCGACAGAGCCATGATGTCAAAAAATGAGCTCTAACTTCACTAGAGGAGCCGTCAAGTTCTTCAAAGCAGATTGGGCACATGATGGAACAAGTTATCAAAATACTTTTTATTTTCTTCTTAAATGAACCATATACTCCATGAGGTGAAGAGCTTTGACTTGAATATCTTTGTTCTCCAGAGGATTTAACACACAGCACTAAGTGCAGTATGGGTATTCAGTAACACTTGGTTAACTCTTGGAAGCAAAGTGCTTTCTGCCAAACTTTTGTGGTTGAATATTTTAAGGCAAGTTGAAGTACAACATAGGAATGCTAAAACTAGCCCAGGGTGATAATTATATAGATAAGAAGTAACTTAGTTGTTAAGAAACTCCAATAACTTTTCCTTTAAGTGAGTTCTCCTTTTTGAAGTCTTGGGCTTCTGAACAGAAAAATTACATTGTCTATCACTTTCTGTTTTTTAAAACTAAGCACAGAATACAGTAAATATCTAGAACCACGAACCAGTGTGCTGCACAAAGTAAATTTGCCTTCAAGTACTTGCTCCCTCTGTAGACTCCAAGCTGATAATCAAGGAGACTTCCTGTGTTTCAGATAAATATTACTTTCTAAGAGGAAAAAAAAAAAAACTCCTCCCTTATATAAATTACATTTAGACAAATAACTATTTCTTAAATAAGAAATATAATTAGTGTTTATGCACGGGTCAGGAGTACTTCTATGCTTTCTTCTCAAGCAGCAAATAGTGGTCCCAAATGTGGTCAGGCTCTGCCTGACCGGAGATGGAAGGAATTCAGCAAATAGGAGAACTTCTCCTTGGCCTGGAGGACCTGCTTGCTCCAATCCTCTGTTTAAACCAGGTGTTTGTTCATCCTGAGACAGGGTCAGGCAAGGGCTTCTTGGCTTTAAGTCACCTTTGCATTTCTTTTGGCATTAGGTTTTGCCAAATGATTCACACATGTTGGAAATGCAGCGAGGAACCTAAGGAGTGGCACTTCCCTTAGCTAGGGAATGGATTGAGACAGAAACATTAAATTTGATGGGCATGGTTTGACACATTTCTGTGCTTTCCAGCCATCCATGCCATGTACTCAGGCCTCTTCCATGGTTTCAGACTTTGGTTGGGACTGGGATGAACAGTCTCTGAACAGATAAATGTATTATGATTATCAAACTGTAGACCTTTATAGCAGTTTTCCTCCAACAATAGAACCAAATTTTGATTTCATGCAAATCCCCCGCCCCTCATATTTGTACAAGTTGTTTGAAATAGACTGAAGGAAATACTCCTTATTTGTAGAGTCACAGCAGATCCAGGTAAGCATAATTTTGAGTTTAGTATGGCACATTCTGAAATGTTGGACTTTGTTTATTTTGTTTTGCTAACTCTTGATTAAGATGACATGTTTCCTTGGGTATTTTGTGATTTGGAATTATAAGCTTTTGTTATCTGTGAGAATCCTGTGTGGCCTGGGTTGAGGATATATCTGTACAGAAGCTTCGTATTTTCTTCAGCTAGGACCTCAGGGATGATATCTGGGAACCATGTTTATGTTATTTGCTCTGCTAGGGGTTTATCTGCCCTCGCAGGTAGTGTAAGTCTTGTCTCAAATCCCTAAAATGACCCCTGGTTACATATTCTCAGGGGAATTTTTTTTTTCCTCACTCAGAGCTCAGACCATGAAACAGAAAGTTCCTTGTTGCCTTCTTCTGTGAATGGATTTTTATTCTAGTTCACCTGTTTTTGGAGGTATAGTCCTCCAGGGTCCTGGCTCAACATAAAAATCTTAGATCTATCATCCTACTTTATGGCTACCTGCGTTCATTTACACATAGACCCTTTGATCCTGAGATTGACAATAATCTCTAGATGAGATAATATAAACGTCAGTACCTGTTTTTAGGATTTCTCTTTCTTTCTGGTTTTTTGGGGTTTAATTACCAAAGTTTGGTTATGCATTTAAAAAGATTACTCGTTATGTTCTATGCAGCATTTTCAGGTGTTTGGTAGCAAAATATTTCAGGATATATAGTTCACTTTTAGCAAAAACAACAACAAAAGAAGGAAGAGGAGGGAGCAGAGGAGGAGAAAAAAGGAAGGGGCCAGGCATGATGGCTCATGCCTGTAATCCCAGTGGCAGGGGAGGCTGAGGAAGGAGGATTATGAGTTCAAAGCCAGCCTCAGCCAAAGTGAGGCACTAAGCAACTCAGTGAGACTCTGTCTCTAAATAAAATACAAAATAGGGCTGGGGATGTGGCTTAGTGGGTTGAGTGCCCCTGGGTTCACTCCCCCACAAAAATAGAAGGAAGCATTAAAAAATACTAGTTGAATATGGTCATCTTAATGGTTGTGGTCTCTCCCAATTGGTAATTCTTTGACTGGTAACCTGGCCATTGTGGTTGCGAACCAAACATCATTTCTGCTCTATTCTAAACCAGTGATTCACAAATTTAAGTGCATCTAAATTGCTTGGAATTCTTATTAAAATACAAATTGTTGTTCTCCAACTCTGGTGATCCTCATTCAGTAAGTTTGAAGTTGCTTCTAATATTTTGCCTTATTCTCAGGTGCTAATGGTCTAAGGCCAGCCACATTTGACAATCAGTCATGACTATTTTTTCCTTCTCATTGGTGATTAGTGTATAAACATGAGTGTAATCTAAATCTGCCAGAATAGTTATAAGGGAAAGTCTGCTGGAAATTTCAGGAAAGGTTACTTCAGTTCTGAGAAAGAAATGAAGGAATAGGTAGTTGTTATTTTCCTCTGGACATTGTAAAGACATAACATGTGGTAGAAGCAGGCATCTTGCCTGCTTCATCTTGAGAATGAAGCTAATGTAGAGTTGAGGGCAAAATTAAGAGAACCCCAGAATAACTGAGCAGGAATCCTGATAGCTCCTCCTTGATTAGGTTCTGCCCTACCTGTGTTATTTCTTTATGTGGGATACTATATAAATAGAAAAAAAAGTAAGTACAATCAAAGTCAGGGTTTTCTGGTTTTTCACAGCCCAAAATATTCAAAGTAATGCAACCATCGTATCACTATACTGAATCTTGTTCCTTGCCCTGCCCCCCAGCTATAGAGTACCAAAGTCTTTGAGTTCATTTCAAATTGTGCTTTCATTTCTTTTCTTAAATTTCTAATTTTTATGATACTTTCTTTTCTACTTTACCTCACCCCATCCCCCAGTCTCACCCAGTCCTTTGGGAATATGCCAGAGCACTTTAAGACTGTGAATCCCTTGAAAGGAGGCAACTGCTCCAAACTTGCATCTCATTTGCACCTGTGAGATGGAAGGATCCATTTCTGGTTGAATGCATGACAGTTTTACTGGATATCTTCTTACTCTTTCTATTTTTATACATTGTTGTTCTCTGGCAACCCTGGCAAATTAGTAACTTAATCTGCCTCCCTTCAGATTTTAATTTTAGTTTTTAGAATTCCTCAATCAAATTAACATTGATTCACTAGAATTTCAAATATGCCCTGTTCTTTTGTGTTGTATTTTCACTGGAAAGAATTGTAGCAGGAATCGAGGCTGCATGATGCAAATGCCTGAATCCCAGTCGTGACCAGGATTGTAAAGAAAATAAAAGGGTGCTCCCTAGGGAGTTAAACCAGCTCAGCTCTTCCACATGGAGTCTGAGAAAGGGAACTGATTTCCTCCCCCTGTTCTTTTTAATCCCAGTTTGGACAGCTTCTTTATTCATAACAACAAGCACTGTTGACAGCTGAATGAGAAGGGTTAGAGACTCATGGGATTGCTAATGAGATACAAAGCCACCTTGGAATCAAAATAATTTTCTATCCTTTAACTCCCCTGGCTGTGAGGAAATGAGTTATGAGCCTCAAGTCAATTTCTATTGACAGGTATCCTTATCATGGTTAACAGTACAGCATACATTCTAGTTGACTTCTGAGAGGGATGGCCAGGGGCTTCCAGTTATGTGATACCTTCCCTACAGATGGCTGTGCGGAGGTGAACAATTGGTACTATTGTGGCATATGCACACTATCTGGCAGGAGGGTAAGATTCTTAATAATTATGGCTAATTTAGCATTGTTTTGTAAAATTAAATTTTTCATCCCACAAATTCAGGTGTTAAAATGAATTCTGTTATTTTCTAATATCAACAGTCTTTTCCTACCTCCTCTTTAATCTAGACAATTTCTCTAGACATTTGCTGGGGAGATGGACCATGACTGTCAACAGAATCACAGATGGGTTCTTGATTCCATCACAACTGATAAGAATTACTGAAATAGTTTGTATTTTCTTCCTGACAGTATGAGGTCCCAAGGCCTTGGTGCTGCTGTCATGACCTCGCAAATGCTGTGGCAGTAGAGTTCTCTTGGGATACCTCTGGTTCTCGTGTTTAATTGTTCCCAAAAGAGAAAAGAAGAATGGAATTCATGTGCAGCTATTAAGCCAATTGTATTTTTTTTAAATTGCACACATTTAAAGTTCTGTGTTGCCATAGAGATGATATATCATGGTGTTAGGTGTATGGACACAGATCAGATGATCTGTGCTTATTATCCCTGCTCCATCACTTAAGTAACTGTGTGAATTGGGCAAATTACTTACACTCTCCCAGTATCAGTTTCTTCATCTGTAAAATGGGAATAGTAAGAGTGATCTAACTTCTGGCATTGTTCTGAGGATAAAATGAGTCAATGCATGAAAACCATTTAGTCAGTGTCTTGTACACATAGTAACCATGATATAAGTGTTAGCTATTCTTATTGCTGTTGCTTTTTTTTGTTGTTCAACTCTAGCTCTCATTTTCATCACTATAGATTAGCCACGGTCAGTGTATTTCTGCAGCCCTTTTAATCATTGAGTTCTCTTTTGTATAATCATATTGAGGTCAGGCAGATTGATAAATTAGTTTTGCAGAACTTATGTGATTTTACTCTTTGCTAGGTATAATTCTATTGTTTTCTTACTTGCATTTGCTTGGTAGTCTGAGGTAAAGTTCTCATACTATGAAGGTATTTAAGTCACTTTAAATATAAGTCCAGAAAGTCAAGATTCTCTGAAATTCAATGAATGTGACTTTTTTTACCATAAAATGTATTTTAAAAAATATTGAAAAAAAAAATTTTTTTTTTTAGTTTTTTTTTTTTTTTTTTAGTGTATCTACTAGTCATCATTGAAGTTATGTTTAACATAGAAAAAGTGAAATACAGGGGTTGTGGACAGACTGAAGTCAGGACCTCAGTGATCTTTTAAGATTAGCCTTTTAAAAATGATCAAAGGTTTTGATTAATCCCCAAATGTGTACATTTAATTTGTAGACCTGGTATGACTAGTGTGTTCTTAATTCCCACTCTTAAAAGACGTAGAAAATACTCAGGTGATTTTTGTCAGGGGAGACCTTGTGTTAAATGATGCAATTTGTCAGGTTTCATTTTCATGAGTTGACTGACTAGTATTTGAGAAAGGCAGGTGGTTTTTAGAGGCTGCACTGCAGTAGATTCCTTAACCAAGTGTACATCCTGTGACAGTTCCCCACTCTTCCCTGAACAGTGAAACTGTAATAAAAACAATTAATTTCAACTGCTCCAGTTCCATGATCCTAAGAGCTCATAGACTTAGAATGTACACTTATAAGGAGGAGACAATTTTCCATTTGAGGTCTATGATTATGAAGAGTTGTGATGGAAATTAGGCTTAAGAAGAACAAGGACATGTATTACAGTTGCAGCAGAAAGTAGTTGAAACATACAAATTGAGTAATTTTCAGATTTAAACTAAATTTATATAGGTATGGGAACGTTATAAGAGGGGGGAATACAGTATCCTTACACTGATAAGTGTAAGTAAAGACAGTGTGTTTGCAGCCCTGGGTCTGAACCAGCAAGAGGGGCAAGCAATAATCCAGAAGCGAGAGGGAGAAGAGAGAGAATGCTAATTACCAGCTATATGAAGAGAGAGACTCTGACAGGAGCGGTGAGCTCTGGTCAAAGGCAAAGCATGTTGCTAAACCAGAGCAAGCCAGTAGAGAGGGGAAGGGTAAATGCCACAGTTTTGCTCTTTTTTTTCTTTCTCTGTCTAGTGGGCCCTTATCCCATTAAGAAGTCGTTTTGCAGAGGAAGCCATTCTTGTGCTCCATATAGGCAATGCTGTACCTCATGTTTTTGACAACCAGGGCAGATCACTTTTTAACCCTCCTCCCCCTGCTCATATACGATAAAATTATTTTCAGTACTAACCATGTGAATAATTAGTCATAGTAACTGTTTTCTTCATTCATCTCTAAGGTTTACAACAAATATAATTAACAAATTTAGAAGACTAAATTACAATGTTGAAATTATTTAAATTCACTGAAATATTTCACGTATGATCTAAAAATTTACATTTGCCAAACAAAAATATTACATTTTATGGTTTATACTCTGTTTCACTGTTTTAAATTTTAAACAAAATTTAAAATTCCTGACTGGGTGGGGTGGTACACACTTGTAGTTATAACACTTAGGAGGCTGAGGGAGGAGGATTGCAAGTTTGAGGCCAGCCTCAGCAACTAAGCAAGGCTCTGAGCATCTTAGCAAGACCCTATTTCAAAATAAAAAGGGCTGGGGATGTGGCTCAGTGGTTAAGCACCCCTGGGTTCAAGCTCTGTTACCAAAAAAATAAAAAATAAACTAAAATTTCTAGTAACTACACAAAATAACATAATTGATAGAACTCCTGTTTTGATTCTTCCTCATGATAACCACTGTTTTGAAACTACTGTTTAAACAAAGAATATGTACTGCTCTCCAGGAAGTGCTCCTGCAGCAAGCTATAATGATTCTAGGGCCTAGAAATGTATCCTGGAAAGGATGCCCTGTCACTGAGTCTTGTGTGTGTCAGGAC
Source organism: Glaucomys volans (assembly GCA_020662805.1). Taxonomy (NCBI): domain Eukaryota; kingdom Metazoa; phylum Chordata; class Mammalia; order Rodentia; family Sciuridae; genus Glaucomys; species Glaucomys volans. Next base: position 51,038 of record JAJEJO010002984.1, read on the forward strand.
AGCCACTGTAATAGAAGCTATCTCAAACAACTTTCATGTTGAATGCAATATTTTTAAAAAAGCAAATTTAGAGAGAGAACTTGACGCCTACATATTGGTAAAATGGAAACAATTCTCAGTTTTAGACTTTTAGCCATGGTGTTAATAAAAAATAGGTTGACTTTTGGTTCATTTACCATTGTTTCAAAAGTTCTCCACAAATAATTAATATCCTCATTGTCTGCACCAGGGTCACAGAGTAGGTAGAGAGTGAATATGGAGGGGCGGCAGCAAGGCATCTTGCCCAGGGTATTGTGTTATGAACGGAGAACTTTCCGAGGCTCTCCTTGACTGTCTTCGTGAGAAGCCTGTTAGCCTCTTATCCTTCAGAGAATTTGTGATAGCCTTGTACTTGAGGTTGATTGCTTGAGTAGGAATGATTATAATAAAGTAGAAGAAGGACTCATACTTCTATATGACAAATGAAAACCTTAGATTTTTTTTTCTTTTTTTCTGCAAGATTGCTTCCTAGAACTTGTAGCAAATGTCTTTCTGGAATCATTTGTTCCATCCTTTATTTATACTCTTCCCCTGGGTGCTTCCACCCCTTGCCAGTGCCTCCATTTATGTGTCTTCCTCTTTTTCTTGCTTCTGCATGTCACAAGGACATTATGGTTCTTCTCACACTCTTGGCTTCCTTCTCCCTGCCCCCTTTTTGGCTACCTCTGTTTCCTTCTTTTTTCTTTACTGGACCAGACATGAATTTGTTCTGGGAACTTTTAGTAATCTATGGAAAGGTTGTTAAAAGGCTTCATGTCAGATGTCTAGTTGCTTGGTAACTTAAGAACCTCTTGCCAAGTTTATGTTCAGAGAATTAGACAAACCACTTAGCCCCCACTGTTCTAAAGGCCCAGGAAGCATCAGTTTTGGAACTCAGCTATGTCTGAGGAGATTCCCAATGGGCACAGAAAGGAACCTAAGTCTCTACAGAGCACTGAGATGAGGCAGAGGCTGAGTCTACCTGGCCAGTCTGAAAAGGCACCTGGGCAGGCTGACTTGCACAGAGGTTCTGGTATGTGGCAGGACTTCTAAAACTGATAATGCATGCCAGTGAGGTGGTTTAAGATTCTGTTTCTATGCTTTTTCCTTTATTTCCTTTTCGAATCCCTGTCTTATTCTCATTCTAGTTTCTAGTGGGTTTTATGGAAATCCACATTTTTAGATTTAATAGCTCTCTAACAAATGGTACTGGATAACCTCAGAGCAATGGCATGTAGCGCTTCTCTCTCATTGCCAGCCTACACACACACACACACACACACACACACACACCAAAGCAAAAAACCCAAATAAAATCCCTAAGGTTTCTACACTGGGAGATACTATGTCCTGGAGGAAACAGGATAGGTATGCTAATCTGGATAAAACATTTAATTTTAATGCCAGGTAGAAGCTAAGGCATCAGAAACACCCTAGGTCCCACACTGACCTCCTTGCTTGACTTCAGATAATATTTACTGTTGGATGATACACAGAAAAGTAACAGAAGATTAGACTCCTTCTGGGGGGTGTCAGAATCTCCTTTTTCCCTGCACAAATTATTGGCCTTGTAACTACCTAACACTGTAACACAGAGGAAGCAGAAAAACTTCTAAGACAGGAGCTGTCAGAGCATGAGAAAAAATTATTGTTTGGCACACCATGATTAGGGGTGGGGAGTGGGTGACTGAACAAGATCTCCTCCAATACTGGTTGGCTGGGAGCCAGATTATGCAAGTGAAAATGAACAGGGAAGAAGGGGGGAAGAACCAAGGTCTTTTGAGTAATACAATAAAAATTTTAATGAGTCTTCAAATGTTACAATATCTTGTAAAAGTAGTCATTGTATCATTTGCAAATTAAACTTTGAAATGATTGACTTGAATTGGGCTAGAGACTTAAAAAGTATTAAAAAGCAAGGAATAGGTCTCAGACTAATAATAATATTTATACTAAAAAGTTTTTAGTGTTTATAGAATAAAAGACAGGAGAATTTTGGGTGATTGTTTTATCTATGGAGGCTCCTTTAATTTTCATTGGATGGATAAGGAGTCTTTCTAAACTTAAGAATGAGAACTAGATCATCTGCTGTGGAACTTTTCCTAAGAATACAAATAATTTGAGTGTTTTTGATAGATAACAAACAGATATGAGCAGTGTGAACATGAGGGTAAGGGAGTAATTCTATAAACTGGGCCTACTGTGTTGACTCTTACATGCTCTCTTTTAAAAAGCAATTTACCTGCAGCCCTGCCATGTTTAAGTCAGTAGGATATATTGCATTCCCCACCAAGCAACCTGTTATCTGTCAGAGAAATGCAGGCCTGAAAGGCTTCTCCCAGCAGATAAGGAGAACACAACTTACCCTGAAGGGGTGGGGGTGGGAGGACTTTCGTGATGCTCAAAGGAAACAGATCCCCAAACTCTGGGAGATAAGGATAATTCCCCTTATCCATAAAATCTGTAAGAACAAGTTCCAATTAGAACTGGACAGCATGGGTCAAAGTGACCTAGAGTTGCCTTTGACCTGTAGCAATGCACAGTAGGGACTTAAAAGTTGGATGCAATCCTGCTGTCAATCAGAAGTCAAGAGAGAACTGAGTAGGACTCCCTGGAAACATCCCTGAGATCCCCCAATAAACCTGGAGGGCAGGAGGGTACACCATCCTTCTTCTGAGACGACCCACTTTCTTCCTTGAGAGAGTCCTCTTTTCCCTTTTTCCTGTCCTTTTAATAATAGACTCATGCCTGCTACTCTGAGTAGACTCAGAGTCTACTCAGAGTAGCAGGCATGATATCTTTGTGGCATGATCACAAGAACCAGGGAAAGAGTACCTTCAGGCTGCTTTAGGCTTGGAGGCAGGCTTTTGCTCTACATAAGTGTGACTTAACTTTAGATGGTTATTGTAATCAGGACTATTAATTATTCTTTGCTATGGTTTAAAAATATCTCTAAGTATGTCTCTGTAGGGGAGAAAGAGGTCTTTGTGCCTTTATTCTCATGGCCTTGGAGTGGAAATGAAGATTGAAGTTCGGTGAATGGATATTGGTGAGGGTAGGCTCTCTCTTACCCATGAAGAGGAAGATGCTGGTGAAAGGCTGCATGTGGGATGATTATTTGCTATAACCAATCAAGATTAGTTTCATATGCTCAATCTTATATAAAGATGCCCTTCCTGATGACTAGGATATATTTAAAGTGAGTTAGGTACAGATAGGAAGGTTTTTTTTTTTGAGACAAGGATTTGTCAGATGTTTCAGAAAGTTCATTTTGTTTTTTTATATCCTTGTGTTGCTTAGTGTTAGAATTTCTTAGAGGCTGTAAAACTACATGGGTGAAAACAAAGCCCCAAATTATTGAATTGAAACTGATGATTAGAGGGAAAATCGCTTTTGTCCCCCATTCTACCAATTGATGTTATTTTTATAACTTAAAAGATTTCGGTACCTTTTTAGGTGAACACAACTGAAGTATCTTCTGCAAAAACTTAGCTTTACTATGTCCATGAATGTATGCTAGGAAATCAGAGAGATTCCTTCCTTGGGTGGAAGGATGAGAGGTGGCTTCTGAGATAACTTTCTATTCTGAAATTGAGTAATTCTGAAAGATGTTTTCCTTATGTGCAAAATGTACTTTGCATATTGATACAGATTAATGACAAAGTTTTTCTCCTCTAATTTGAGATTGACATTAAAACTAGTGAACAGTATAAAAGGTAAAACAAATTCCACATTTTCAAACTGATGTTAGATATTCATTTCTTAAAGACCAGAATCTCAGCAGCATCCCAGGAGAGCCCACCAGGCTTAGTTTTCTTGTTCACATATGATGAAAAGAAAAAATTTTTTGGTGGTGCTGGGGATTGAACCCAAGTGTTCTATAACCACTGAGCTACATTCCCAGTCCTTTTTCTTAATTGGTACATTAGTAAGTTATAATTAAACATAATGGTGGGATTCGTTATGACATATTCATACACAACATAATCTGAAAAATTTTGAGTCTAACCTTGAACTTGTAATCCTCCTCAACCAGTCTCAGCCCCCTAAGAAACTGTGATTACAGTCATGTACCACTGTGCCCAGTTTATGATGAGATATTTTTAAGATCATGGTTGTTATTAATAAGACAACAAAGGTTTCTTAAGTGAGAAAGAACAAACTATTTAAAATTTTACAGTACACTCCAATTAATTCCCCATAAATTGACCATGTTAACAGTTATTTTTGTTTGTTTCTACCTTTCTTCCCCCTGTGGTAGGAATTGAACTTGGGGTCTCACTGGGCTAATTAAGCAAGTGATCTACCTCTGACCTATATCCATAGTCCTGTTTTTGATTTTTAATTCTTTTGGAATAGTTTAATGTAAGAATGATGTCTCTTTGTGTGTGTGAAATTAAAAAATATTTAGGTTTTATGGAATAAAATAATCTTAGTTGAAAAAAACAAACTACATTATGTTTCCAAATGATTAAATAGTGTAAGCATAAATTACCGGAATATATTTGCCTATGCATAGCTAAAATTAGTACAATTAGTAGCGAAGAAGCTAAGTTGAAACTGAATATGCGGGAGGGGGCTTGTCAACAATGAGCCTCAATATAAAGAAGTTCTCAACTGGGAGGATTTTGCCTGCCAGGGAAACACTTGGCAATATCTAGAGATACATCTAACTATCATAACAAGAGCTGTGGGGAGTATTGCTTTTGCATCTAGTGGGCAGAGACTACAGAGGCTGCTAAAAATTCTATAATGCACAAGACAGTTCCCCATAACAAAGAATTATCTGGCCCAAAATGTTAATAGTATCAAGGTTGAGAAATTCTGCTACAGAGTGATATGTGCTGTTTATTGATGGAACATCTTTTTCCATCAGTATCTTTAGATCTTTCCTTTAGATCTGATCACATTCTAGCCTCCTGCCTGGAAGGTTAAGGCCATGATGACAGAAATCTGGGGCTAAGAGGAGGAAAAATATGTGATCTAGACATTTAATAAGTATATATTGACCTAATTCTCCAGTTTAGGGCAACATGCCCCCACCTTCAACTTTGTTTGGGGTCCTAGTCAAAGAGGCCCTCCATTTTACTTGTTGCAGGGAGAGACTTATTCCTAAAAGAGAGAATCTGGGGTTTTAGCTTCTTTTAAAATTGGCTTCCAGGAGGTTATCCTATTTTTAGACCCACCTTCATCCCACTTCCAGAGTAACAAGATGTCATCAGTTATGGCATTTGGGAGCTCTACCTGTAAATGAGGTTTATTTTCATTTTTTCCCACTGCCAGTTTAGGATTTAGGTTACTCAGATTTGCTTTAATCAGTTATTCCTTGCCAACTTTTTTCCTAAAATTTTCTTGCTGTTATTGCCTTTCTTACTGTTTTCGTTTTTAACAAATTCCTTTAGTGATTTTTTAAGTGGATTTTTGGAGGAAACAAAAGCTAATGAGAGCATTTGACATTATTTCTTTACCAGAAGTATAAAATCATTTTTCTTCTCTAATATGTTTTCTGTTAATAGGAAATGGCTTTAAACATACATCCACCCACATCCTAATGTAATTAAGAAGGAGTTATTGACAATCTTCAGTTTTTTGGTGAGGTAGGGTCCAGATTTAGTGCTGCCTCAAAAGTTTTCCCTGTTACTAAAAACAAAACCATTTTTCAGTAGTTAATTTAACCTCTCTGGATTATTTTTCTCTTTAACCATTTCATACCCACTTATCTAATATGTGTCATACATTTGACTCTTGGCTTACTCATACATAGAATTTGTTGAATTTTTATTTCTTCGCTGATTGAATCACTCATACACTCAAGGACCCACTGACTCATTCACATATTCTGTATGTTTATAATATGCCTACTGTGCGGAAAGGTCTGAGTGAGGTGCAGTGTCTCAGATAAATCCTTACCTTTAAGAAGTTTATTATCTTTGTACCTTTTGGAAGTAAATTTAGATGATGTTTCCATGCTAATGTGACATACTTTCTAATCTTGTATGTAATACTGACACAATACCATTCTCTTCTATAGCATCAACTATGAAAGGCATTTTTTTGGGGGGTACGGCTATATCTAGCAAATGAAAATGGAGGAACCTCACTTAATCAGATATCATAGCTAAGAGAAAATTACTGCTCACCTTCTTTTGGTTCTACTGAGTACTTAGGAAGTGAAACTAAAAATTCATTGCTGAATGCTCTAAAGGAACTTTTAATAGTCACACTCTTCAAGTCACCAGGAAACAATCTCTTCGAAATGAATCAACATGCCTATATACACAGCAGACCCTCAATGACGCATGACATGAATGATAGTATCACCAGCTTTCCCTGACCTAGTCTTATACTTAACAAATATGAATGCCTTTGGTTAAAGAATTGGCACCACATATTAATTAGTTAATTAATTAATTGATAAAAAAGTTCACCAACAACTAAAACATATTTTCAAAAAAGGTAGGGTGGGCCAGAGTAGTTGTTAACATTTTGGACTTAATGTAGAATTTGAAGGCTTTATTGCAAACACACCCATCTCATGAAATGTCATTTTATATAATGTATTCTAGCTTTCTACTGTGGAAGCTGTCTGGAGATACTTAACTGTGGATGTACTATTTTAAATTGTCTCTTTTTGATATCTACTTTCCTCATCACCAAAAGATATTGTATAATATCTTTAATAATTGTATAATATCTATAATAATGCTGAATTACACAAAATTAAGTTTCTTTCTGAAGACTCCTGGGAACTAATGTGAGCTTCATTTCTCCAGTAGGGTATGTTTGTAAGTTGTGTTTCTCAGATGTGACAAGTTCTAAACAGTTTCTTACTAGGTATTTTCATCAGTTTTTTCACTTTAGTGACCAAAAGATTTGACCAGATCAATTTTAGAGGAGGAAAAGTTCGTTTGGCTCATGGTTTCAGAGGTCTGAACCCATGGATGATTGACTCCATTCTGTGGACCCAGGATGAGGTAGAATATCATGACAGATGGGCGCAGTCGAAAATGTCAGCTCAGGACCTAACAGGAAGCAGAATAAGACTAAACTTGGTTTACCAGGGACAAAGTGTATACCCCAGAGGCACACCTTCAGTGATCCACTTTTTCTAGCCATATCCTATATGCCTATGGTTACTATCCAGTTAATCCATTCGAATGGTTTAATGCACTGATTAGGTTAAGGCTCTCATATCCCAATCATTTCACCTCTGAACCTTCTTGCATTGTCTCACACAGGAGTGTTTTGGGGAATACCTCATATCTAAACCCTAACATTCTGTCCCTAGCTTCCCAAAGCTCATTCTCCTCTCACAATGCAAAATACACTTAGTCCATCTTCAAGAGTCCCTATAGTCTTAATGGTTTCAGCATTGCCCAAATGTCCAAAGTCTCCTCTGAGACTCAAGGCACACTCAGTGTGAGCCTCTGTAGAAATCAAAAGCAAGTTACATATATACAATATATAAAGGCACAGAGCAGACATTTCCACTCCACGGGGGATAAATAGGGCATTGAAAGAAGAAATGTGACAGAAACCCAGCTGGGCAAACAAGTTCTATAGCTCTATATCCAGCATCTGGGGCACATAGCATCCTGATTTTCTCTCCAAAGGACTTGTATAGCTCTGCCCCATGGCCTTGCTGATTGTAGCCCACATGGCCTCTTTCTTGGCTTGCTTCTGCTCAATTCCGGCAATGTTCCTTGGCAGATGTTTCATGGTACTAGAACATCTTGGGGTCTCCATTGTAGCTTAGGCTTCCTTTGTACCTCTCCATGCTGTGTGCTCTCAGGGGCAGCCTGCAGGAACTCCAACCCTGCTACCCCTTGCCTGGCTGTCCTTTGAAATCTCAGTGGAAGCCTCCATGACCCCTAACTCCAGCATCCTACAATCATGCAGAACCAGTACCATGTGGTCGATGCCAAGGTCTGCTGCCATATTGAGCAGTAGCCAAGCCTCTTGCGACTCTGGCTTCTAAATGCCTGGGTGGCTGAACATGGTTAAATAACACCCCTTGTTCAAGTAGGGTGCCCCTGTGATCTCATATCAAAGGAAATTTTACTTTTCCGCCCTTGAGTCTGAGATGGATATGGTCCTGCCAATTCCTGGGACACCCTCATGTCATCTTTTCTGTTGTTTCTTGGTAAAGTACTTAGCAACATCTCTTTAGTGGCTGTGATTTCTTTAACAACTACACTTTCCTGAGGTATAGTATTACTCAGAGTTTTCTGGGCTAGTTGCAAGTTTTTCAAATCTTTCTGCTCTTGATTATCACAGTAAACTTGGTTTAGAGCCACCAGCAATAGCCATGCCACTGCCCAAATGCTATGCTGCCTAGAAATTTCTTCCATCAGGTTAAGAAGTCCATCACCTTTAAATTTAACCTCATAGAAAGTCTCAGGATATTGGCAAAATGTAGACAATTCTTAGCCAAAATGGCCTGAATTTGTGTTATCTGATAAATACTATTGAGGCAATAGGGATAACATGAATGTTAATAAGAATATTAATGATATTAAGGATAACATGAATGGCCTCTAGTCCAATTTCCAATAGAGATCTCCTTCCCCTTTGAAACCTCATGAACCAAGTCTTTACTATTTACAGTCCTATCAGCATTCTGGTCTTTTGAGTTCCCACTATCATCTCCCACTAAGCTCTGCTTATAACATTCTAAAGCTTTTCTAGTTTGCATCTCTAAGCTTTTAAAAATCCCTCCCACATATTCCAAAATACTCCAAAACCTTCTTCACCACATGGTCATGTTAATCATATCAGTGACCTCACTTCTTGGTAGTAGGTTCTGTTTTAGTCAGCACGGGACTGTTATTGTTGGGGTGTCCAGTTGGGATCCAGGTCCTTAGTGTCCTAAAGAAAGAATTGAGCAAGACACACAGAAGGAACAGACGAAACACAGATTTACTGAAGTTAAGGTGAAAGTAACACTCCATAAGGTAGAGCAGAGTGGACCAAGCTAGAGAGAGAAGCTCAGGGTCCCAATGTCTGGGAATTCTTATCTTATATGCTGAGCTGTAAGGTGTTCTTCTCTCTGCATGGACCTGATTAAAGACCTTACCCCATTTGCTCCCACTGGTTACCTTATGATACCTGATTAAACTACTGTCCAATTTTCCCCCATTGGTTACTTTAGAATACCTAATTAGAATACTCTCCCCAGTGGTTATTTTAGAATGCCAAACCTGTGGCAGGAGTTGTTATGGGTGATAAGTGGCAGAAGTTGTTATGGTAGTGGGACTTATGGTGAACGAGGACATGACAACTAATTTCCCTTTCTTGTCCTCCAATAGCATTTTTCTTTTACCCTGCCTCTGTCATCCTGGCATCCCTGAACTCCTATCTAACAGGACCAGTATTACATGGACCTTATTTTGGGAAATGATACTCTGGATACATTAGTATTCACATTCTAGTTTCCATCTCTTGTTTAGAACGTTTTCTTTTGCTGGTTGTCAGAGCTCACCTTATTAAATTTTGCAGCTGAATGAATTGATCTGTTTGCATTTTGATGGGAAAAGGCTTAGTTGAATATCCCTGAATAGAAATTTTCATCTTGAATGTATATATTAGTATATGTTATCCTTATTATCTAGACAGTGTTTATTAAGATAACACAAAGCATTGAGGTAAAATTTGAAGTCCTTCCATTTTATAGCCAAGTTAAAAAGAGAAAATGACCAAACTGGGAAGTTTAGATTTCTATTTAGTTTTGTCCTCAGGAGTGAATGACTTCGAATAGTATATCAGGCTATTGTACTCACTGAGTTAAACATGTCTTTATTCAGTTAACTAAATTTGGATTCATGTTTAGTTTGAAGTACAAGTAATTACACACACACACACACACACACACACACACGTACTTTAAGTTCCCACATTCAGATTTTTTGTGTTTGCTTGTTTTTGGTGCTAGGGATTGATCCCAGAGCTTTGTGCGTGCTAGACAAGCGCCACCACTGAACTACACCCACAACTCCCATAGGTTGAGTTTTGAATAGAGGTAATAGATCCAATGATAATGAAATTTTGGATATTTTTCTTCTTAAGTAGTTCAAGGACACAGATGTCACTGGTGATACTGGAAAAGAACTAAAAAATGACGAGACTAAATCTGCCTGGTTACAAATTCTTTGGGAGATATAATGTACTGTATAAACATGGAAGACCCTCTGTAAACTATTGAATTATATCATCCTACAGTGTCATTGGATACAATGCAAACACATTTCCTAAGGCTTGTATGTGGGTGTGTCTGCCTATAGTAGGGCTTCAAGTGAGCAGATAATAAGTATTTGGGAATTACTTTTGTTACTTAAGACTTCAGATTACTTTTATTTTTAGGTTTATATTGAATTGTCTTTAAAAATCAATTCATCTATCAACTTGAGACCTATATTACTTTAGCTGATAAATTTTAGACCTACAAATATTTTGATCTATTCATAATACTTCCACTTCTTACAACATTCTTTTTTTTTAAATTATCAGTCCTTTTTCTTTCACAATTATTTTCATTGTGATGAAATATACATAACACAAAATTTAACATCTTAACCTTTTTTAAATGTATAGTTCAGTGGTATTCAATACATTCATACTGTTGTTTAAGTATCACCATGCTTTGTCTTTACAACTCCTTTCATCTTGTAAAACTGAATCTCTATACCCATTAAACAATAACTCTTAATTTCACCTGCTGCTGGAACTCTATTCTGTGGTCTGCTTCTATGGTTTTAACTATTCTAAGTGACTCATCTAAGTGTAATCACACAGTATTTGTCTCTTTGTGATTGGCTTATTTCAGTTAATTCACTCAGGTGTAGAATGTCAGAATTTCCTTCCTTTTAAAGGTTGACTAATATTCCATTGTACGTATATACTATATTTTGCTTATCCATTTATCAATTGATGGATACTTGGGTTGCTTCCATGTTTGAACTATTATCAATAATGCTGCTATTGAACCTGAATGTACAAATTTCTCTTCATGACCCTATTTTCAATACTTTGGTTATAAACCCAGAAGTGGATTTTTTTCCTCTGGGATTTTACCGTTTGCTTTTTTGACTGGTGATTCTATTTTTAAAATTTCTTCAGGAACTGCCATATTGTTTTCCATTGGGCTATTCTATTTTATACTTTTACCAAGAGTACACAAAACTTCTAATATTTCCATATCCTCATCAACACTTGTTTTTATTTGTTTTATATAGTGGTAATGTTAATTTGGTATGAGGTGTTATGTCCTAGTTTTGATTAGTATTTCCCTAATGATGAATGATGTTGAGCCTCTTCTCATGTGTTTCTTGGCCATTTGTATATCTTCTTTGGAAAAATATCTATTCAGGTCCTTTGCTCATTTTTGAATTGTGTTATTTGTTGTGTTGTTATTGTGTTTTAGGAGTTATTTATATATTCTAAATATGTATGGAGATATATGATATGCACATATTTTCTCTCATTCTGTGGGTTGCCTTTTTACTGTTGATATTGTTCTTTGATGCACAAAATTTTAACATTTTCATGAAGTCAAATTTGTCTATTTTTCTGGTTATTTTGTGAATAATAAAAAGCAGTGTTATTTAATTCAAGTGACTGATTCATGGTCTGAACTTAAAATGTTCTACCCTCATAAAGATATTCTAAACTTTGTTGTAATCTTGTCTGAACATTAAGATCCTGTTATAAAATAAACCTTGTTATATTTAAATACACAAAAATCTTGTCATATTTCAACAAGGTTAAAAATAAAACTTGTTATAAACCTGTTAAATGATAGGTCAGGTAACTTTTTAAAAGATTTGAAAAGCTTGGTTTAACAGTACAGAGAATCTATAGGCTCAAGATCAGTTTTTCTGCAATCTGTTTCCCTTTATAGATCATTGAGAAATGGTACACATAGAAGCTGCCAGTTCTTCCTGGAGGTTTAGGGATGAACAATTAATGACTTGCTTGTTTGCCAGAGCATGTGGAATAGGTGCCAAACAAAGTGAGATGCTCACTAAATACCATTTTCCCTCTTAAATTATAGTGTGCATGTAACTGCTGATGAATTCCTTTGCCTTCATACAAATCTGCCTAAATTAGTTTTCTTTAAAATTTTCATGTCATTTTGCACATTGAAGCAAAGAAAAACTAGTCTTTCAGATATTTCTGATTTATATTATGTTAACAAACAAAACTCTTACCTTACGGATTTCAACTTGATTAAAGGTCATCTCAAATGTTTTTATTTCAAAAATGTGCAGTTAGCTGAATATTAATGCAATATTCTAGATTATTCATTTTCAGGCATATGAAATATCATTTCCTCTTGAGGAAACTCAATGAAAGGACCTTGAGTGGTCAAATCCATGTCTGAATCATACAGAACTATTGACAATAATAGTATCAAAACAAAGAACACAATGAATAGAAGTTATGATAAGCAGAATTTGTCTGAGATTCTTTTGTATTTGGCTGCAAATGACTAAGATCAAAAGTAGCTGTGTCATATGATAGCTATGACTGTGGTACATTAGTTGAACAATTATAAATAGATGGTATCTAGAGCCCATTGAGAAGGACAAGTTGTTTCTGAGTGTCACATCAATTATGAGAAACTGTTGATAACAAAGAGAAAGATAAGAAAAATTAAAAGAAAAAATTTAGGGCACAGTCAGCTTTCAAGCATCTGAATTACTCTTGGATGGCAGCCAACTGCTCATGTGCTTGGAAATTGAAGTCTACCTAGGGAAGGAAAGAAGTTAAAAACTTAGAAGTCATGACCTCTCTTGGAAACTGCTGCTCCTTTTCTTTTTCATTGCAGCTAGACTTTGGTTAGTGGTGATAAAATCAAAGGACTGAAGGATTTTTGCTTTTAGTTTAGGCCATTCCATTCTCTCTGCAGAGAGACAATATGAGTTAGCCCATTCTGGAATTAAGCATTTTGCCCTCTGTGATTTAGAGAGGCTCCTAAATTTAAAAAATAAAATCTTTTTTCTATTTTCAATGAATGGAAGAACTGGCAAAGCATCTGATAACATTCAATCTACAGCTAATTTTCTAGGGTTACTGAAGGATCTTCTGGTTTTATTTTTTAAAGGCTTTTAAGTCATTAGCCCTTACTCAGTAGTTCTTATTATTGCTGTATATCTTATGAAGCAAGAGAATAAATAATTTATTAAGAAAGAAACAAAAATTTAATGAAGGTGAATTTTTGCTGAGCTAGACCACGCCTCTTACTTTTATTGTCTACCAGCTTAAATAGAGCAAAATTATTTATGAGCTTGTATTATCTACTTTTTACTAGAAAATATGTATTTGATTTTTCTTTGAAGGTCTGTGATATAAACTTATTTGTTCTAGGGATCAATTTCTGAAAACACCATTTTAGAGCAAGTCGTATTTAATCATATACCCACTTTCAATTTAGATTGCTAATTGAGCTGAAATACTTGAATATTTAATGAATTTGATGCATTTTAAGCAAAATCATTTAAAAATATTTAAAATGAATAGGTTTTACTTTAGTGAAATATTTTCTTGAAAGGTAGATATAGTAGCAGACTTTCATTTTTCTTTTGTAGTAAGGAACACTGTGAGGAAGAATCTCTGGTCACATTAGACCTTTGGATATTATCAGCCCTTGCTATCTCCCTTTAGTATTTTTTAAATTTGACATCAGAATCTAAAGAAGATTGCTTTTACATGTTTGGGAAGTTAGAGTAAGTAGGAAATAATACCAAATAGGAATAATGCTTTTGAAAATCCTGATCTTTATGAGAATTTATCACCTGTAAAATACCTTGTATTTATGAAAGAATCCTCCTGCCTCAGCCTCCTGAGCAGCTGGGATTACAGGTACTTGCCATGCCTGACTTTGTTATTTTCTTGTAGGGGCACATACGCACTTGCTTGCACACGCACACACACAGTTCCCATCTCTCATTCTTCTTGTAAAATTATGTAGCGATTCGGGATATAGCAACATTTAGTGTTTAAATTATTAAGAATATGTAAGTGCAATTTATAGCTAAACCACACAGAGCAGTAACTATGTCATATAATAGCTATGGTTGTTACATATTAGTTGAAAAATTATGAACATGTGATTTGTAGACCCTACTGAGAAGGACCAATTTTTCTATTTTTGTACAACCTTTTGTTTCTAGAGTTTATTATTATTTACTTAGTTTTATATGAATTCATCTCCAATTTGACCCCTGATTTTCTACCAATGGAATAAATTTTTTCTAAGACATTCATTTACATCAGATTTTCTCTCAGTGTTATCCGTTTGAAGCAGTCTTGCTAAGAGCCTTCTGATCTGATCCAGTCTGGAAAGGAAGCCTTGCTTCCCTATCTCAAAACTTAAAAAAAAAAAAAAAAAAAGGGTGGGGGGGGGGGGGATGTGACTCAGTGATTAAGTGCCCCAAGTTTCAATCCCCAGTACCCCCCAAAATTTATTCTACCTTCACATTGATTATTTATTAATTTACATTATTCTTGCTGTTCTAGTATAGATTATTTTCTATTTTTTGTCCTTGGTCTGTCTTTCTTGCTCTCTTGCCTTCCTGCCTATCTTTTACTTTGAGACATAATATTTGTACATCTTTATGGAATATGTTATGATAATTCAATAAGTTTACAAAGGGTAGTAATCAAATCAGTGCAATAAGCATTTCCATGTTTTCAAACACTAATTAATTTTATGAGTTAGGAATTTCATACTCTTCTAGTCACTTTGAAATATATCATAGATTGTTTCAACCAATGGTTACCGTATTGTACTAATGAAAGGTGAGAAGTAATTCCTCTGTTTTGGTGCTCCTTATTAAATTTCTTTCTGCCCTTTCCAATCTCTAGTGATCACTATTCCTTCCCATTCTTCCATGAGATTGATTTATTAGTTTCCACAAATAAGTAGAAACATGGTATTTGTCTTTCTCTGTCTGGCTTATTTCACTTAACATAATAATGACCTCCTATATTATTCATGTGGCTGCAAATGATAGGATCTCATTCATTTTATGATTGAATAATATTCCATTGTATAAGGAATATATACATTTTCTTTATCCATTCATTCATTGAATGGCATCTGGGTTGACTCCATATTTTAGCTATTGTGAAGAGTGCTGCAATAAATATGGGAGTGAAGGTATCTTTTTGGTTTAATGATTTCACTGTCTTTGGGTATACATTCTGTAGTGGAATTGCTGGATCAGGTGGTTTTTTATTTTTACTATTTTCCATAATGACTGTACTATAATTTACATTCCCACCAGCAGTGTATGAGAGTTCCCCTTGTTTCCAAATCCTCATCAGCATTTGTTATTTTTTGTCCTTTTGATGATAGCTACTATGATTGGGGTCAGTGGATATCTCATTGTGATTTTGATTTGCATTTCCCTGATAAATAGTAAGACTGAGCATTTTGTCATGTACTTGGCCTTTTGTGTAACTTCTTTTGAGAAGTATCTGTAGAGATATAGGCTAGAATTCTTTTCCTTCTTAAGCAAAACAATTGTCTTTTGACTTCCAATGTTGCTATTGATAAATCCAATAAAATCTAATTTGTGATGCTTTGTATATATTTCTACCTCCTTCCCAAAGCCCATTTCCCAGAATCTGGGATTGGTACTAAGCTTCCAGGCCTTCAGAGATGCATTACTCTTTGTCATTGACATGTGACATAACACCTGGAGTGTTGTCAACTGAGCTTCAGTGTCCATAGTTTTTCAGGAGTGAAGGGGTTTCATTACCTAGGCACAATTGATGGATCATTATTTACACAGTTTCCTAAAGTCCCAGCACTTTAATCACATGGTTGGTCTTTTTGTCTGGCTTGCCCTCATCCGAAATCAGCTCATGAGCATAAACTTTCAGGTGTGATGGGGGAGCCCACCACAAATAGCAAGTATCTTCCTATCAGTCAGAAATTTCTAAGGGTTTAGAGGTTACCTCCCAGGAGGTAGTTAAAGACCATACTTCTTTTTGGGAAAGTTAATTCTTTTATACCTTCCACTTCCAGATGTATCTTGTTTCATCAATTCCAAAATAATTTAGGGATGTTGAAGTAAAAATCAGATTGGTTCTTTTTTCCCTACATTGCTGGCTTAGGATTTACTTTTTGCAGGTTAGCTAAGGCATTTATCACTTGTTGATCTAATTTCTGACTTCTAAAATATTGTTTTTCCTTCTATTCTTGAGTGTTTATGCTTACTAGAAAACCCTTTAAAGTAGTAGTAGAGGGGTTTTTGGGAAAAACAAAACTACATGTATGTATTCAGTTGGCTATCTCTACCCAGAAATTGTCCATCACTCTCTCAATTTATTTTCTGTAGCAACTTTTTGTATTATACTTATTAATACCTGGGCAATAATACTGCTTTAGCAAATACTTCCATAGATAACTAATTAATTTAGGCCTCAGAATCTTTAAAGATGGCTTTTCTTTTAGAGTGTATTTCCTTTCTATGTCATATGTGGAAAACACAAAAGAAAAAAAATAGCCTCATCAGTTGTTGACTGGGGTTAAGAATATGGATATAGGGATCTTTTATCTTCACTGTTATCATTTTTACAATGTTTGAATTAATATATATTTAAAATTAATGTAAAAAATCATTTTAGAACAAGAACAAATATCGTATAAAACAATCCTTAAAATTTTTCCACTTCAAATTATGAAGCTAAGATTGTGAGTAGGGTTAATGGAAAACTAAAAATGGAGAACTCAATTTATATTTAATGGGATAGATAGGACATAGCACAGAACTCCTTTAATCACTCTGATCTAAAAGTTAGACCTCTCTTTCTCAATCTGTCTCTCTCAATCTCTCACTCTCTGGGATGGAAGGCTTTTTAAGGCAACATTTCATGTTAATGAAGTCTTTGTCTAGAAAAGAGAATGTTGATCCTCTCAATTCTGATTTCTCATTTTATTTCCTTGATAAATAAGACTGCATTTATCTACCATTCTGTTTCATTCTACGATATAATGTAATCTGATTTCTCTCTTCAAACAATCATTTTAGAGTTCCTGCTTCCCTGGAATTCATTCCAAACTCCATAGCATAGCATTCAAAGCTCTCTTATAATGTGGCTGTGACTTACCTTCCAGGGTGTTTCTTGGTAACATCAAGTTCCCAGTGCTCTCAACAAAAGAATTTGCTGATTTCCCCAACTTCATGATGTTGAGGTTTCTTTGTTCATGCAGTTCCCCCTAGAATTCCTTTATCACCTTCCATCTCTGCCTATCTAAATAAGACCCATTTTTACAAACCTATCTCAAATTTTCCCTTCTCTAGCAGATTTTCCCACTTATCTTTCCTCCACCCATGATTAATGCCACTCCACTGGGGCCTCACTTGGTTTTAATTTTGCCTCCCATATATTTGACTACAGCCTGCTTATGCAGTAGATATTAGTGAGTGTGTGTGTGTGTGTGTGTGTGTGTGTGTGTTGACACCCAAGAGAAGGGGAGAGAGAGGAGAGAGAGAGAAGGGGGAAGGGAGAAAATAGGATACATCATATATACATATAATGCTTTGCTTATATTTCATTCTCAGTAATGTCATCTGATTTGAAATAATTGTTATCTCATTTTCTTTGAATTAATAGCATTCATAGAAGCAGCAATTGTATAGATTACGTATTAGTACCTTACAAATCCAGTCTTCTCAAGACATTTTCTTGAACAATAGAAAAGTGGTTGCTAATGCTTAAAGGTGAGATGTGAGGGAGATAAACACTCATTAATGGTCACTGCATTCATGTCCACATGGTTGATTACCAGAGGCATCCATGTGGCTGACTGCCTGAAGCAGCCAAATGAATCTGTGTGTGACTGGAACTTATTTCAGTAATAGAAGAAAGAAAACATGGGAAGCATGAAGACTAGTCTAGTCAATCTGGGTACCCTTGTCACAGGAGATGATCTGAATAATCAGGGAAAGGGGTGGGAGGAGTCAAGGAAGGAAAATGATTTATGAAATGTTGTATGCCTGACAGAAGATTCCATGCTCTGGGTAAGGGAATTAACTGATGATTGAGGGGAGAACCTGGAGAGAGTGCATGGTCTCTAAGTGATTAGCAGAATGTAATCAGCCATCTGCCTGGGGGTGAAGCTGTACACAAAGGAAATATCAAAGGGTGGGAGAGGGAGAGAGAAGAGAAAGAGAGAGAGAGAAGTGGGGGGTGGGGAAGAAATTGTGTCCAGGTCCCCCTGTTGACATGCTTTCCTCAGTCCTTGCACATGCTTGAAGTTCTTCTTACTGATATTTGCTTGCAGGCCGGCCTGTTATTACAGGGGGATTAGAAAGTGAGACTAATCAGGACTTACTGTAGTGATTTCACTGAACAGTGTTATTCAGTGTTAGGTGAGTGCTGGAGGACATGTGGTTGTGATAGGGAGAAGGCAAAGGAGGAGGCACCAGATAGCTATTGTGGAAATTTCCTTAGGAACATTTTACAAAAGTCACTCTCTCTTTCTTCCCTAAGTACAAATTTAACTTTATACTTGGCAACAACTATTCTACTTTCCAATTTAA
The DNA here is from genome assembly GCA_020662805.1 of Glaucomys volans. Lineage (NCBI taxonomy): Eukaryota > Metazoa > Chordata > Mammalia > Rodentia > Sciuridae > Glaucomys > Glaucomys volans. Next base: position 69,610 of record JAJEJO010002984.1, read on the forward strand.
GAACTTAAAGTCATTTAAAGTTTCTTGACCCTGTAAGAGTCAGGGAGATAGGCAGGCAGAAAGATTTAAAACTAGGTGATGAATGGATCCTCATTCATCTGGGAAGGCAGGGACATTTAATTAAGCAATCTATTAAACTTGTTTTTGTGTTTTCTTTACAAAGTCCAATTCTGGTATCCTGGACTCAAATATAGGGTATACCTCTTGAGTTAATTTACATTTCCTCAGTGTAATCAAACCATGAGAGCTAACCTTAGACACAAATTCAAACAGTCCAGAGGAATTTTTTTCCTTTCTAAATGTCTATGAATTGATTCTATGAAGAGTGGTTTCTAGAATATGAAAGAAAGAAATGAAGTGAGGGAGGGGGATAAAGATATATAGCGATACCTAACATAATTTCCTCTACCTCTGTTTTGTAATATGTGCTAAGTAGCAAATCTAAATTGGCTAAAATTATGCTTTAGTTACTCGTGTTATAAGGAGTAAGCAGGACACAGAAATACTAAGTATTTGGGCTTAGGGTTGATTTACACGATGTTAAAACTGCCTCTCACACTGTGCACATGATGATGTTCTTACTTGGAAGAAACAGTTTCTTCCTGAGAAAATAAATAACCTGAATCTAATTCATTCAAATTGGCTTTATCAGCTGATCATGTTAACTATTTATCCTGCTTTAGAATTTTTTTTTAATCTTTTATTTTATTTATTTTTAGGATTGCAATCTTGTTTCTTCTGAGTTGGCTGAATATGCTCGGTCCACCAAAACACTCTTTTCTGTAGTCATTCTTGTTTTGGCAACTGTCTCCTTTTTTGCAGCTCACTCATCACCACTTGTTTGCAAAAAGTCTGCCTATAATTGCAGAGTCCTGGAGCTTATACATTAGCTTCCAAATATCTGTGTAACAGCCCTCTCCAAGCAAGAGATTTAAGTCACTGAGAGCATATGAAGCTGATGCCTGTTAGCATGAAGCAGCCCTGACACAAGCCTTATCTTGTTTGGGCATAAGAAGAGAGCCAGAGGGTAGAGAGGAGTAGCCAGATGCTTAATCCTGAAGGGACTTTAGGGACAAAAGCATTTATAGTGAGTATAGACTTCAGATATTGGCTTTTCTGCCCCTTCATTTGGAGAGAAAATTAACAGGAGAAAGGAGAAAAAAATGGGCAGTTTTGATGACTGCGTAGTTAGAATTTTTCCCTTCTGATTTGGTTTAAGAACACTATCTGATTTAAATACATCTGTTTAGTCAAATCAAATGCATTCTGCTATTGTCAGACTTTGACTCAACTTGGCTACTGTCAAAGAGATAGCAGAAAAAGGTTTTGTTAATAGTCAATTCATAGTATATTTTCTTCTGTTACTATAGGATGATAAATAGAGTAAGATGAGAAATACCCTCCACAAATTAAGAAGTAAAAAGTCTTTAAAATTGTTATTACTTTCAGGTTTTCTATTTTAAATATTACATCTTCATTAGATTTGTGGCAGGAAAGGATTTGATGGATGTTATTTTTAACAGTAGCTGGGATAAAGGTGGTATTATCTCTAATGCTGGAAAGGTGATCACAGATAAGCCTTTGATAAGGGGGAGAGAATGAGGAGCTCACTGGTTTCCAAAAAGCTGGTCGATCACTCCTCTAACACCATCTTGGAGTCAGAATTGTAATTTGGTAGGTACCTCTGTGCACTTGGCCTAATGCTTTCATTTGTATCTTTGGAAGTTTTTGTCTAGTGGTCTTATTTTCTTCCAATTTCTCTGTGACTAGAAAGGAATCTTTTCCTTTATAAGATGGCTTGTAGAAGAAAAGCAGAAAACTTAAGAGCATTTAGAAGTATAGACTTGTGCTGAATTTCCTATTATTTATTTGAATTCAAATGGAATAATTAATTTGATGGTTTAAAAGCAAGCTTGAATAAACATGATAAGGGTAGGAAATATACACAATGTTTTTAACTATAGCCTCCAGAATTTGAAGCATTTTTCCTTGAATTATAGATTTATATTTTAAATCAAATGTGATTTTGTGAAAATCAGGTATTCTATGATCATATTTAGGGTGAATGCTTTCCAAGAAAATGGGTAATTAATTCATTTTATGCTACTTTCTCAGACTTACTAGGCTATTTTGACACAAATGGCATTCCTTTCTCAGTCACAAAAGTATACGTGAAAGAAAGTAAAAAGACAAAAGTTGAAATGAAACTTGAGTTAAACACTACTTTGCTTTACTTCTCGGGATTATAGAAATTCCCTTCTTTAGAGTCTGAGCAGTTTTTTGTGGAAATATCACATCCAGGATGAAATTTTATAGATGCAGGAAAATTTTGCTTGGCAGTTTGAATTTCAGGTTTCCTTGCCCTCTTCTCTTACGTGATGTGTGTGCATGATGAACATTCTGTCCTCTCTAGGCAAGTTTTTGTTTAATTTTTTATTCTGTTTGTCCTTTCTCTCTAAACACATCTATATTGTTAGTCTGAGGTCACAAGTTCCTGTGGAGGAGAATCTCCCATGTTTGTTCCTTTTCGAAGAATCAGCAATACATAATATACAAATAATAATTTACACATTTTATTATCATGAATTTTTTTTCTATTAAGTAGAACAAATCTGTTCATGCCGTTTGTGTGTGTTAGTAAAATGGAGGGTCATTCTTTAGTAGCTACACAGCTCTCAGTTTAGGTAGGAAGCTTCCAAAAGCTTTGAAATCTCTGGATTAATAATCATAAGTGGTCATAAATTCTTAGGTCAGATGAAATCTTACTGTTCATGTAGTTTACTTTTTTTCATTTTACAGACAAGAAAACTGAAGTCCAGAAATAGGGAGTGTTTTCCCCTAAATCACATAAAACTGTGTGGTGCTTACTTGATACATAGCCTGATACAGAGATGTTGTAAGTTGGGACATACATTGCACTGAACTAATTCTTTGGTATGTTCTTTAGTTTACAGTAGGATATGCATCCCAGGGAAGGCTCTGCTTTGATTTAGGAACTTTAGACAAAACACAATGACTCAGTTATGCAGAGCTCTTGGGCAAGGAGTGAGGGCAAATGGTGAATGTGGGCCTAGCTGGAACAATTCATTGAATACCACCCTGGTATTTAGTTGTCTCCTTGAATTAATCTAAATTTTTAGAAGAGGGAACCACTGTGACAATAGTATGTTCTTCATTTATAACTAGTTCTGTGTCCTTGAACTAGAAACCTTTATTAACCTTTGTGTATCAGGTTCCCTCTTTAGGATTGTGATTCTAAACTGATCCCCCAGAGGGCAGTGAATCAATTAATAATTTAAATGTGTTTCAGTAAATCAGAATCAGAGCCTGTCTGAAGCTGAAGTATGGTTTATTACGAAATGGTAAGGTAGCTTATTCTTCATTGAGTTTTGTCACTCCCAGTGAAATTTTGTTACCTTCTAATTGAGTTTTGAAAATAGCTAGGTCTATCATTATTCTTATTTTTAAAACTGAATATAAAGATGGTTAAAAATTTGGGGTATAGACTTCTCCCTCTTGCAATCAGGAAGAGAAAGCTGTTAAGTGGTATCCTAAGCCCTTCTTTAAGGCAGGCACCAAAGTGATAAACCTACTTTATGACTTATATTTTGCTTTTGCAAATAATTTTGCTTTCAAATCTTCCATCTGTAAATCTCCTTGTCATATAATTCAAAAGTTTGATGCTTAAGGAATTAGGAAAGAGGATTACACTGTAGAGCTAGAAAGATTCTGAAATACATGTCACAGGAGAACTTACTCTTAAGACCTTTGTCAGTTCCACTTGTTTTTTTATTCACTATGCCCATTTCTGTCTGGGAAGTTAGTTGTTCCTGGTCAAATTAGGAACTGTCTTGATTCCTGCCCCCACTCCCATTTTTGTAGGCAAAATAATTTTCTTTTGTTACTAAGTGAATATTACAAATATAAAGAAATATGAGCTGTTTTCTGACAATCACATTAAATCTCTGATCTTTTGGTTTTTCTTTTCATTTTTATAAGCATAAATGTATAAAGTAACCTGAATGTGTCCAATCAGAAGGAAACCTATAAAAGACAAATCTATTTCCTTGAGTGGAAGAGGCTGCTCCTCGACTGAAAAATTATCTATTTAAAATGTCAATTTTAAAATGCACAAGCCTTAAAGTTATTTTATGATAGGCTGGTTCAAGGAAGAAGATGAATTTAATAGCCAGATTATCAATAAGTTAATCAACTTTATTATCTTAAAAAGCAAGTTTACTTTATTATCACTTACATTTGTTATTTTCACCTATTTGACTAATATTTTACTGTTATGTATTTTAAAACAATTTATTACTTTGAAATTTCATCAGTCTCTAAAAATTCAATATAACCAAATATTAATGTAATGTAGGTTGAATGCTAATTAAATCTATTTGATATAATCCACCATTTATACCTTTCAGAAAAGTAAAAGTTTAGAATTGCTCATTTATCTAAAGGGTCTTAGAAATGAGCAATATTTGAAGTCACAATTTTTGGTAATAAAAACATATTCTGTTTCTAGTCATCTTCATACTTGAATATGTTGGTTTTAATCAAAATAGCTTGATGCTTACAGTAGGAAAGCCCCACATAGTCATGACTTAAGATAGAAGTTTGCTTTTCTCTCTCACATAAAAGAAGTCACAGACTGAAGTCAGAACTGGTATAGTACCTAGTAGCTACTTATTTTCACGTAGGGCTCTTGTTCTTATTTCTGGCCTCCATCATCCTCCACTGGATGTACTCAGAATTATCTCTGGGTCTGAGTTGGCAGCTGGAACTCCAGCCATCAAGTCCATAGTACCCACTGGAATTCAATGGGAAAAGCAGAAGGGCAGAAAGGGGGACCATCCTAATTGGTTAGCTCCCTCTAAGCAGCTGTCCCAGAATTCCTGAATTGTAATTCTACTTACTGCTCATTGGCCAGAACTTAACCACACAGACACACCTACCTACAGAGGAAATAGGGAATGCAGTTTTAAATTGTAGGTAGGAATATTCACAGCTAAAAGATCAGTGTTTTGTTACTAAGGAATGAAGGTAGAATGGATGTTTGGGTAGACCATATATATCACTGTGATTTGTGTTCTTATTACATACTGGGTCTTGGGGCTACCATGTAGGAAATCAAAGTACTTTTTTCTGTTTTTGTTATGAGCAATGGTTTCTTAATTTAGAAATCTGGCTTAATTTAGAAATCATGTTTCTTCTGTGAAGTACCATTTCTTTATTTGGCAATCTCGTCTGACTCTTGCTTTCTTCTTTCCTCTTCCCTTTCAGCTGTTTTGGAAAGAAGTAAGGTTTAGACTTCTCCATGTTAACCATGAGCGTGACACTTTCCCCCCTGAGGTCACAGGACCTGGATCCTATGGCTACTGATGCTTCACCCATGGCCATCAACATGACACCCACTGTGGAGCAGAGTGAGGGAGAAGAGGCCACAAAGGACCTAGATTCTGATCAGCAGTATGAAAAGCCACCCCCACTACACACAGGGGCTGACTGGAAGATTGTCCTCCATTTACCTGAAATCGAGACCTGGCTCCGGATGACTTCAGAGAGGGTCCGGGACCTAACCTATTCAGTCCAGCAGGACTCAGACAGCAAGCATGTAGATGTACATCTAGTTCAACTAAAGGTAAGGCTGATCTTGGGCTTAAATTCTCTTAGGACAGAAGACTGAAAAAGTCTATGGCACCTGGATCTTGAGTTCTGTAATTTCCAATGAGGACATGTCCAGGAATTAAAATAGGGTAACAGGGTTGAATCTATTATTCTTGAAGGTAGATGTGGGCAGAATTAATTCTTTTCTCTTTTTACTTTGTATGCCAATTATCTAGAATAAAACTGGCCTTTGGGACTAGAACAGAGAAGTGGGGAAAGGGAGGGACATTTGTGCACTGCCATAGAAATAAAGTTATAAAGAATAAAAGTATTTTTTAAACTATACAAAAGATATAATAAAAGACTCTTACAGGTTAAACATCAAGCTGATCTGATTGTAAGCATATGCATGTGATTATTATTTGCTGTTGAAGCTGATGCTGTCTTTGTGGCAAACAATGAATTCTGGCATTGTGGGAAAGAGCAATGTTCTCTTTTTAGAATAAAGCCTCTCCTTCTGGTACAATGCATCCTGCAGAACAAAGGTACTTTTGTAACAACTCATCTGAAGTTCAGACATTTAAAAAATGTCTGTGGCTTCTAGAGCCCTTATAAAAGTCTGACACTTGGCAGAAATGAATTGGAGATGCTAGTAAAAAGGGCTAGTAATAGAATTTTTGGCCTAGGGCCCCTAAAACATGTACTGTGAATTCTGCCCCTCCTTTCTCTCAGGTCATTGAAGGAAAGGCATGTTCAGGTCAATGACTAGAAAAACAAGGTAGATGTTTACCAATTAGGTTTGTAAGCTCCTATGTTAATTTCTAGTCAATTATATGGAATCCTAAGGAAAATTATGCCTACACAGATTCATCCTAAATGACTTGAAACAGAAGGCTAAACAGATTCTTGGATCTTAACATTTACATAACTTACAGGATGTAGCCATGAGAGAATAAATATGGGCAGTTAAGAGAGAGTACATATCCCAGTGCTTAGAGCAGATCTGGCTCAGCCTTCTCAGGCTAATTCAACAAATCCTAGGGAAGGGGAAGGAGACAGAGAACAGAGGAGTCAGAATGTCACGGATGGCTGGGCTTCTCCCAGGTTGGGCAGGCCTAGGGTTTCCTTCTTCCTCTAGGTTCTTGGAAAGAATGCACAATAGGGTAACACAGAGATGACTAGGAACCAGCCTCAGAGAATGCAGACTCCAGCCAACTTCATGCTGTGGTGGCAGGTAGTGATGTGATTCAGTTCCAGAAACATAGTTAATTTAATCAGAGGAATAGCACTCCAACTCCTTGGGGTTTGAATAAAATAGAAATTAGGAGACTTTGCTTTGCCCTGTCCACTAATGTATGGCTCTCATAAATAGATTGAGGTTTGGGACTGCAATGTAAACAGTTATTAACCTTCAGAATCCTTTAGATTCACACAGAAAAGGTACTAAATGATAAAAGAGAATGGGACAAAATGGAAAGATTTTTAGAAGACTTAACTAAAAACAACATTAAGGAGTTTTAAACATATCAATTTGTCAATTAACTTTATTTAATTAAGTCAGTAATGTAAAAGTAAAAATTTAAATTTCAATTCTAAATATAAATGTAAAGTTTTTGTACAATTTATGTGTGGTTATATTTGGCGTTTGAGTAATGCGCCTCTATGGTGACTTGTCTTTTTCTCATTGTAACTCCCTGTCACCTTCTCACCTTGGACAAAAGGTCTCCATAAGCTCTCTCTTCCTTGGTATGGTCTGTCTCCCCTTTTGAGAAGGGAGTTACAGGAGGACATGAAGTCAACATAATAATCATATGTGGTTAAACAGTGGTTGTTAAGGTGATGACTTGAGATGTCTTACATTCATTTTATCTTATGATTTCTATCATTACATTTTTGGGTGCTTATTTTATAAACACTAAACATTCTCTGTAATGTTTTGACCCTTTGGTAATGGTTTTGGTCAATAAATGTACTTTTGAGTCTTCTAGATTAAGAACCACTTTTTCTTTAAAAGTGACTGTTTATCTTATGGTCATTGTGTTGATCTTAGAATGTATTCTTTAGAGACCTCTCTGATCTTCCTTATTTCCAAGTTCTTAGGGGATATTTTACAGTAACCTCCAGGTTGAAGAACAAACATGCACTATTATAAAGGTCTCACAGGGGAGTGATTGTTACTGAGAGTTAACAAAACCATCTAACCTTAACTTTAAAAATTGGGGACAATGAAGTATACTAAATACTTTTTTCCATTATTTTTAAAACTGAAAATGCTGTCCACATATTTTGCTTCATAGTTTCCAGATATTCTTTAGTAAGGAGTATGGGAAAGAAGCTGAACCATTATTAGAAACTCTCACCCTCCTCTGGGTTCAGAAGCTGTGTGGTACATGAAAACCAGACCAGATTTTAATGAAGACCTTTGACCTATGTGAATGTATTTGGGGGTCTAAACAGGCAAGTAGGGAACTCTGCCTACTTGTAGTCTTCTTATAAGGTTATTTGTGTTCCTGGAAACATGATAATAATGAGGTAAAGCTTAGACTGGCTGACATAAATTAAATGATGTAGCTGGCTAACAAACAGAAGTCTGGAAGTGACTTAGCTATAATCATTTACCCCAAATTGACTTAAGATATATTCAATTCTAAACCACTTCTACATACGATTGATGTCTGTAACTCTGATTTTGGTCTGATTTTCAAAGTTTAGAGCCTGTGTTTATAAGATACTCTGACTGGGCTATTCCTGGACTGAGATGTGCCTGTCACAGTGATACCCAGTGACTCACATAAGATCCAGAGGGGTTGCTGGGAAAAAGACTTGAATCCTCTCCATCATTGGGATTTGTGCTTGATGGACTGATGGACAGGTGTGCCAGATGGACTAAAAATGATAGAAATCCAAGGATGGTGGAGTTCCTGGGAGAGGATTCACTGTCACCATGGGGCAAAGCGTCTGCCCAAGTGTCGGGGAGAAGGAGTGGTGGTTTGTGATACAGTGTGTTTCTAGCTCTGCAATCTATCCTGGGCAGACCTTGGTAGTGTGGATAATTAGCAAGGAGAAGGAGCTAAGGGCATGACCCAGTGGCTGAGGCTCCTCCTCTTTGTTTGGCAGGAACAGAGGGAAAGAGGATTCTTTTTTTTTCTCGTTGCTGGAGCATAACAAGAGAGCTGAATCTGACATGGCAGTGGTGGCACAAAGGTGACAGCTATAGAGAGTCCAGGGCCTGCTGGTGTGACAGTGAGAAGCAGCCAGGGTTGATTCTTGGGCACATTGAAAACACTCTAGAATTCTTAGAAATTCTTGATAAAAGGAAATTCTGAGTAGAACTAAACTTCTGATATCAATATTTTGGTGCTTGGAGGATTCTGATCTTAACATTAACATGATCATATGTTAAAGCCTGAAACATTCCAGTTATACAATCTCTGAACAGATGTACCATATCTTATATAAGATTAAAGGAAAAAGTACCTTTGTTTTCTGAGAAGAACAGACATTTTCCTTTCCGCTCCTTAGACTACTACTTTTCAGGAAGTAGGTCTCCACCCATTTAGCAGATTGTAAAATCAATTTAGTGAATTAAAGAGCTAAATCAATGAAGTAGAATAGAATCACATGAAGTAAGGTAGGAACTATTTTGTAAATTTTAGTCTTAATTATATACATACATATGCTTGGTCATGATGTAAATTTACATCTTTTTCTGATTCAAGGCCAGAGCAGTTTTTGATAGTTACTATTTTAGACCATTCTCATCTTTCCTCAGTAACTTTGATATATACTCCAAAGCTGGAAAATATTATGGAAATAAATGTAATCTGGTGCTATTTAGTGCAACCTTATTGATTATTGCTCTTATGTGAGATAAAAACTTACATGAAATGCCCTTAAGTTGGCAACCTTAAAGGTATATCCCAAACCTCAGGAAATTAAAAGATGAAGCTTATTTATCTATTGGTGCATATGATGATTAAAATTTTTAATTGTAGCTCAGATTTGTAGCTATACTAGCACTTTGGGGCATGTATGCTCTGGTCTGAATGCATCCCCCCCAAATTTACATGTTGTGGTCTTAAGCCCTAAGGTGATAGTATGAAGACACAGAGTCTTTAAGAGGTGATTAAGTTTTGAGGGTACCACTCTCATGAATGGGGTTAATGACTTTATAAAAAGGGTGTGAGGGAGCTGTTCTCCCTTTTTGCCATGTGAGGACATAGCAAGAAGGTGCCATCTTGCAAGCAGAGAGCAAACCCTCACCAGGTACCAATTCTGCTGGTGCCTGGATCCTAGACTTCCCAGCTTCTAGAACTATGAGAAATGAATGTTTATTATTTATAAATTACTCAGTCAAAGGTATATTTTTATAGTAACCTGAACAGACTGACAATGGTTTTCCTTAGAGGGTATCTTCTTAGAGAAGCTAGTTGTTAAATGTCTTGGGAATGTGGGTTCATTAAGATGTTTATTAGTGGAAAAGTTTTCCCTATAATTAGTGACTAGATTGTATAATAATATTTGGTATCATTTACCAATAAAATGGTTGAAATATAAAGATGTTTGATGTTTAAAAGGCTAATTTTAAATATTTAGAAGACATAATTATGTGAAAAAAATATGTTGTAGTTAATTATTAATTATCTCTCCCTGCTCATACATCCAGGGCTATAAAACAGGCTAAGTACTAAATGAATACTTTTTGACTGTTGAGTGGTTAATATATTTTCTATGATTTGGGGAGATGAGCTAAGTCTTAGACTTAGCACCTTTTTCATACTACATATAAACAGTCTTTGTTAAGACTTGGGAAGGATAACACAGAAAAATTAACTTTGGTGGTTTCTGACACATATTTTATGGAAGATCTTTGGGCGTATGTAAACCTTATACCCATATGAACTAATGTAGGGTTCAGAATGGGAGCATTAATTGCCAAGGTGGCTCAATACTTCCACTAGACTGTGCAGCTGTGTAATTTTTAATCAGCAGAAGTAGCTTGGAAAATGAGTATTATCACAGACTGCATAATTTGAAAGAAACCATAAAACAGATTTTAGAAAGAGATAATGCTTTGCTTAATAATATCAATATGAACTATCCCTGAGCAATAATAGCCATCTGTTTTTGTGGTCTTAAGGGGAGAGCTGTTTGTAGGGACAACCATCAGAAATAGGATATGCGTTAGCCCTTTCCTAAAGAGATTTTGGTTCAGTAGTATTTTTAGAATGTCTAATATATATCAAGAATTTTGCTTAAAAACTCTTATTTAATCACACAACAATCTACTGTTAAGAGAGGAGAAAACTGAGTATCAGATCAGTAAGTGATCACTTTGGAAGTCAAACCACACTTTTGAGCTTCAAGTCTAATTTTCTTTCTACTTTAGTGTAATGGCCTCGCACCATTCCTCACACTCACTGGTATGAGAAATTCAAGGGCCTGTGAAGTAAAATATAATAATTCTGGTTTCCTTATACTAGATAGTTAAGATGAATGGGTGTGAAGGTCAGAGGCTTTTTTTTTTTAAATTAAGAAGAATATCCAATTTCTGTGTATTTTAACTCATCAAAAGTAAGAAGGTGATCAGTCTGAAGTGGGAACATAAATGAAGTCCTGGGGTTCTTTTGAGTAGAAGTGTCATAGTTTATTTCCCTTTTTTCATTGTTTGCTGTTACCTTGCCTCCTCCAAAATTTTACACCTCAAAAGACAGAAACATCTGATCTAATCAAAATGCTACTAAGGTGTGAATTACTAGAATACTGACAGGGAAATGGGCAGAACATGAAAAAATGAGCATGTTTAATGAGAAATATTAAATCAGTTGGTTTCCAGGTAGGGCATGTGTAAAGACCATGATTCTTATCCTTGGCTGCACAGGAGAATCTCCTTGGAATCTTAAGAACAACAACAACTTTGTCCAGGCCATGTTCTAGACAATCAGAATGTGGGTTGGACCTGAGTATCAGTTTTTATAGGAACCCATCCCATCCCAGGTGATTCTACTGCATAGCCAAAGCTGACACCCACTTAGATTTTTTGGAGGGTCATTTTTTATTAGAGCATTATGGTTATTCATAGCTTTGGATTTATTTTGACAAAATCATGCATGCATGGAATTTGATTTATTTCATCTCAGTCCCTTTTTTCCCACACTTTACCTCACTTCATCCCTTCCTCTATTCTGCTTCCTCTACTGATTTTCCTTTTGCTCATTTATTTATTTTTGATTGGTGCTTTCTATATATACATAGAGGTGGAATTACCTGTGGCATACTTATATATGCACATAGTGCTGATTTTATTAAATTTATTCTACATTTCCTCCTCTTTCTCATCCCTCTTCCCTCCCCGTAGATCTCCTTCTTCTACTTCACTGATCTTCCCCATATCTTTATATCAGACTCCCCTTCATTTTGTTCCTTTATTTTTCTTTAGTGTCTGCACATGAGAGAAAACATTTGACCCTTGATTTTCTGCATCTGGCTTATTTCACTTAGTTCAATGTTCTCCATTTCTATCCATTAATAGACAAATGCCATAATTTTCTTCTTCTTTATGGCTAAGTAAAACTCCATTGTGTATATATTCTACATTTTCTTAATCCACTCAATTATTGACAGGCACCTGGGTTGGTTCTGTAATTTAGTTCTTATAAATTGTGCTGCTATAAACATTGATGTGGTTATGTTGCTATAGTATGCTGATTTTAGTTCTTTTGGATAAATACCAAGGAGTGGTATTTGGTTGTTCTATTCCTAGTTTTTTGAGAAATATTGAGGATGTTTATGAGCAGAGGAAACATCTTGCTTGTTTCATTCCTTTCCTCTCCCAGTAAGACATCCAGGGTTTAAAAGATGCCCTTTTTTTAGGAGTAAAATATCCTACACTATTCATTTGAATTTCTTCAGTTTTTCAAGTCATCTCACAAAGTTAGTACAAACAAAAAGGGGAAAAAGGGACATAAGTACATTATAGATACTAGTCTGTATGTTTTAAATATACTATCTTATGTTATTCTCTTAAATTTTTTGAAAACAAAAGAAAAACTCAAACCAGAGTTTTAAAAATGTTCCTCTCTCCTTTAATTCTTCAACAACTCATTGAAGTAGAAATTGTCTTATGAGAGGTCCAGGCACACAGCTGCCTACTTGTGACTGTACAGATTACATATGAATGGTACCTTTGAAGTCACACAGTCACCACCTGCATAGCTTCACGTGTTCACTTTATATAGGCAGAGGAGATAGGCTGAGCAATGAATGCTCTGAATATGAAAGACAGAAGTGGCTTTTCCCTGTCTACAGCTAAGGAATTATAGGAGGACTATATTACTGTGCTTGGTGGAAACACATTTGAAAGAACCATAAAAACTTAAAATGCCCCAGAGGAGTCTGGGCTTGAGCAGTGGTCATAAAGATATCTGCAAAGATAAAATACGATCAAAACCTGTGTCTTAGGATGAGTTTACAGGGCTGTCCAGGATAATCTGGGAAAGAGATATGAGAGTGTTATGAGACTATTCAGTAAATCAGGCAGAGTGACTGGACTTGGATGGTAGAAGTAGGAAGCAAGAAAAAGTCCATCAGACCAGATACTAATGGCAGTGTAGACAGTGAGCAGGAGTGTCAGAGGTGACTAGTTTTCTAAGGTTTAATATTCCCTCATCAAGCTTAAACCAAACTGATATGTCTGCTGTTGCTTCGTGTTAGGGCCTAAGGGTTATTTTTCTTTGTATAAAAGGGGGATAAAATAAGAAGAAATAGAATAGAAATCTTTCCTCTGTTCACGTGTTAGCAGTGTGGCTGTTATTAGTGGGTTTTTAGATGTAAGCTATTTCTATTATTCTGCAATACTTTAATGTACTAATTTTCTTCATTATTTGAATAATGTAGATTGGCTAAACACATGCTTAAATGGAAATGGAATAAATGAAATACAGTATGAAAAGTGGTTTTCTCTTCTCCAAAGAAAGGAGGAATGCTATATGATCCCCAGGAGAATGAGTTTACAAAAAGGGAAACTGATCTTAGACAAATTATGTAGGTCTTCAATGCTTCTTGCTTTTTTTCCCCCTGTCTAGAAACCTTATTTCTATCAAAAGTTCCACCAACGACTGCTCTCTAGTCCTTCAAATAACACTATATAGGAGACAACTTTCTCTGTGTATGTATCTATAACCCCATTCTGGAATAATTGAGTGAAATGTTGTTTTAAAAATATTCTAACTGCAATGTTTATCTCCCTTGGCTTCCAGCTGCCCTCCCACATGAAGTCCAAGTGTTTGGACATGGTCTCTGAGTTCCTTCAAATTCTAGATCCAGCTAACCTACTGTTCCTTTTCTTGATATTTTTCTTCCTGAACCTTTGTCTAGTCCTTTTCAGATATTTATGCCTTGGAACATGGTTTCCTCTTCCTGGGAAATCATCTCACTCTTTACCCCAAACTTCTCTGCCTAGGAAATTGCTACACAGCCTTCTGAATGGCAGCAAAAATGATGGTGAAACCATCTTGCAGGCTAAGCTGCTGAGTTTTTCTGTAGGATTTCCCCATATTTTCCTATGGTATCTATTGTGACATAGTCATGGACACAGTATTCAATTTGAGAAACTGTTATGATTCTGTTTTTTTCTATTCCATCGCCATGCATCTCTGGTGATACTTGGTAAGACTTTGAAATAAGGACAGAAGAAAACAATCACCATAAAACACATTTTCTTGGATTATGTTGTTGATTGAAAGCAAACCAGCATATTTAGACGTGTGAATATTTGGCAGATCTTCTTTAGAGAGCATTTGTTCCCACACTCGTATTGGGAATCTAAAAATGGGCATATTTTCTTTTCTTTTTTTGAAGGGGGGAAAGGGTTACAGGGGATTGAACTCAGAGGTTCTTTACCACTGAGCCACATCCCCAGTCCTTTTTATTTTTTTAAGCTGCCTAGGTTGGCCTTGAACTTGTGATACTCTTGCCTCAGTCTCCTAAACTACTGGGATTGCAGGTATGCACCACTGTGGCTGGACGTACTTTCATTTTGTTTATCCTAGGACGGAACATCATAGACACCATATGTGATACTTATGGGGTGTACTTGGTGGGGAAGCCTCACCTCAAAAGTTCTGTTATTCAGTTTGAAAAATATTACATCAGTGAACATTTAGAGGTAAATTGTGCTGTCATTGAAGAATGGCTACTATAAGAAGACATTCAAAGATGATGAGGTGTTATAACTTATTCGAGTTTTTCTGTACCATGTTTCATACTGACAAATGTAGGATTTCTATAACTGGGTACCTCATTTTCATGGCAAAAACTATTTATTAAACATCCACATGGACTTAATGATTTCTTTGGTTCTATATAAATAGAATTAACCATTCTATTAATAATAGAAATTAACCATTAACTGTGTTAATTTTGAAAGTTCACCCTTAGATATACAAATCTGTTGGACTATGGTCTTGTCAATAAGTAATAAGCTAAATAAGTAAAAATTAATCTAAATCAGTGTGGATGACATATGATTACATGTTTTCCTTCCTTTCTGCTACTTGTTTAGTTATAAACTTGAGGTGTCTCTATTTTTAAAAATAATCTTTCTTTTTAAACTTTCATAAATTAAGTTGTATATATATATATACATATATGTATATATACATATATAAATAGGTTTTAAATGGTGAATTTTTTCTCAGAGCTAGTGGACATCTGTTTTGTTATTGTTGTTTATTTTATGTTTTCAAAATCATTGGGCTTAGCATTTGCTACAGATCTACACACAACTTTATTTTTGGATGTCTCAAGATCATAAATAAGAATAAATATTTCACAACCATATAATGTGGTTATCCTAAAATTCAATACATCTTTTAAAGTACAAGTGCATAAATGTGTTGCCAGTTTCCAGAAAAAATGTGCTGAAGCTTACATTAAAGCATAAGACTTTATAAACACTGTGCATTTATTTAATAGAATTTTATGGTTTTGCTTTTAATTTTAAAAAGCCAATGTGGTATATTTTATTTCTCATCAAACTTAAATTCTTTTGTTTGTGGTTTTTTATTGATAATTTTATAGATGCATTAGCTAAAGATAGCCCCCAAATTTTTATTTCAAATGGAAACCAATTAAGGTGATTGTTTCTCTTTCCTTGTATCATAACTCCAGCTAACCATCGCAGCACGAATTGTACACTCACAAGTATTCTCGTGAACATCTGACTTCAAACCAGTGATCCAAGGTCTAGCTTAGGACTCTTCTCTCTACTGAAAATCTGCCAGCATGCTCAATCCATGCTGCTCAGAGAGTACCTACTTTTTTGGATCACAATTTAGTGCCAAGGTTGTACTCTAATTTTTGTTTTCATATGTTATATTCTGATCTGCTCAAATAGTCTAAAATTTTTAATGGCAAGTTCTATTTATTTTTATAAAACTACAGATGCTTATTTAGTCAATTGAATGACTGAGTCCTCATGTTATCATTTTAAAATTTCCTTTCTGTTCTAAGCAGGATTAGTACACCAGGCCAGCATAACTTGCCATAGTTTTTCAGAGAAACAGTAAAATGTATTCATAAGCATTTTAAAATCCACAGAAGTTTTAGGCTTAGGGATTTGACAGAAACAAGCGGAATTTTACTGGTATTAACTCAGAGCAAAATTTGACATTTAAGAAAATTAGCGTTGATTAGCCTTTATTACATTTCATCAAAAATAACAAACTCCAGATATTTCTTTGTTTTTGTTTTGTAGCTTTTGTGTGATGCTGGGGATCAAACCCAGGGCCTCACACTTGCTAGAAAAATGCTCTACCACCGAGCGACACCTCTAGCCCTAGATTCCAGTTAACATAACCCAAAGGTAGAAACCAAATTATATATCTCAAAGCCCTCTGAGAGTCCTGTCAATTAAATTCTTCTAAATTTCCACTCTATTGCATGTTCATATTTGAGAAGAAGTGGAATTATGAACCTATCTCCATCCTGGACTAGTCGGCAGCTTTAATATCAATTTACATCCATGCTCTGCCTGAGAGATGGTATGAAATGTACTCACTCGTGGCATTCTCTCTTAACAGCTCCTACAGCGAGAGTCCTGGTTTCAAAAGTTAAAGCAGATTCACTGACATTTTAAAATCTGTTATAAGTCTACCCATGTACTGCTTTTTCTGTAGTAAGGATAGCAAGGGGGAAGAACCAGAAGTGAAATCCACTGACATCTTGATTAAAGATGCTCAGGACCAAAGGTCATCTTTCAAGGGAGGAAAAATGTGTATAAATCAGGTTAAGTGAGTGCGTTTTGCTTGTCGTTGGATAGCAGCAGTACCTCAGTGGCAACTTCTCTTCGTTTTCAACTGCCTGGACTAGCACCAAAATCTGGCATCTAATTCCTGTTACCAAATTATGATGTGGCAGTGGTTCCCATATCTGAAGCTCAGCTTTCTCCTTAGTTAAATGAGGAAGCTACACGGCACCTTCTGCACCTAATGTATTGTGAAAGTAACTAGACACCCTAAGCAAACTGTAGATTTTGCCAATTTTGTGGCCTTGATGTCTAGTCTCCTCTTTCTGCATTGTGTGAGGACCTTTTCTTCCCAAAATTTCTCAAGTTCTTTACCCTTTTAGTGATAATACTAATTAGCTACCCAGCGCTTATTTGTGCCTTACTTTCCTCAAAGTGCTTTGCATGCAGAATTTCAGTTAATCCTTGTAATAATATCTACTTTTCTGGTAAGGGACTTGAGGCACTGAGTGGTTAATCCACTTGCCTAAGGCCACACAGCTAGAAAGTGATAGAGCTAGGAATAAAAACCATGTCTATCTTAGTCTGTGGTAATCCTTTTCAGTTTAGTAATTTCTTTGAGAACGTGATAAAAACTGTAAACTATCTTCTCAAGACATATGCACACACATGGCCATAATATTTTTAGTAGCATTTCAAGAGAACCTTTTAAATCCATTCATGAGGGGACTCCAAGTTAACACCTATAAAATACTGCATCATAGTGTCTTTTAACTGATTTCAAAATGGGTAGAGGAAAAGAGATTAAAAATGCATACTTAATTTCACAGTTGTACATTTAGTAGAAAATAGCCATCTGAATTCTTTGCATTAGATTTTGCCACTTCCAGGAACATTTGGGGCTGTGGGGAAGCCTCCAGTTGTAGGTAGAAGGTATTGCAGGAGAGATTCTTACCCTAAAATATTCAATTCCTAGTCTTTTTTTTAATGTTTGAATTTCCCTTAACCTCTGCAAAATCTTTCCTTCTATAATTAGAGATATAGCATTAAAAATAAATGCTACTAAGATAAGTAATACATTGGCTTACATTCACATCAAGAATGAACACAACATGCTTTCTTTGAAAAGGTTTTTGATGGAAGAAAGAGTCTCACAAAGGGTAAGGTAGAAGGAAAAGGATTTGAAAGAGACTTCAACAATGAGCTGCCAGTTTTTATCTTGGATCATGTCATGTGAGGACTGCTAATCTAATTCAAATAGAAGAAACTAGAGTCCAATCATATGGTTGTAACTACTAAAACAATTGAAGGTATTCTTAAAACTGGGTAGTGTCTGTTTTCTAGAGTGTATAGGGTATAGTGAAATATCCTAGCCTGCTTTTTGGATGGTGGCTCATTTAGTTCAAGCTACCTCAGAGATTCAGAAGCACATTGGGAGCAAAGAAAACTATCTCTTTACTATCAACCAGCTTATAATACTGAAAACAGAGTTCTTCAAATCAGTGTCGGTTATCATCCCTGCAGTCTCCCTTCCTACTGACCAGTGCCAAAAGTGAGGCCAAGTGGAAAGCCCCAGGATGTAGAAATTGCAGGCCTGGTTCTGATTTTATCTCTGCTATTTATTAATAGTTTGATACTAAGCAATTCAGTAATTTTTGTGAGGTTCAATTTACTTAGCTATCAATATCTACCTCTAAAAGCTATTGCAAAAATCAAGTAAATCATTCTTTAGAAGAGCTATGTAATCTCTCAGATTATATAGATGCTACATAAATGTTAGTAATTCTGATTATTTCACAGTCTAAACACTGCTTTTTTCCTTTGTGACTGTGATATTCAGGTGAACTAGTGTGTGTGTGTGTGTGTGTGTGTGTGTGTGTTATGTTAAATTTGTGGTAACTGTATATACTACTAATCAACATACCATCTTCTATGATCTGCTTTTAGCCATTAAAGCACAATAAAAATAGCCTTAATTAATAAGACTTACAAAGAGCAGCATGTGTTTTGTTTGAAATTTGTAGTTAACAAAATAAAATGAAAAATAAATTTGCTTAAAATTTTCTTTTATTTTTATTCTCCTCCAAATTTCATGTGTATAGTACTGAATATATCAATTTTTCAGAATTAACAATATTGCTGTTTTTAAAGTTATCACTTGGAACATAATTTTCACATAATAGAATAATATAGATTTAGATGTATTAAGAGATTTACACTGAAAGTTTGCTCTAAAAAATGGAATGAGGGGATATAATTAATTCAGGACTTTTAATTATAGTCTTACTATTAAGAATGATACAGTTTGGGCCAATACATGCTTTATGAAAGCTTCTTATATCCTCAATATAGAAAAAAAGACTTTTACATGGATCTCACTTTTGTTTTTGTTTTCTTTTATTTGTTTTTGCTGGTGGAAATTGAACTCAGGCCTCACACATTAGGCAAGCACTCTACCACTGAGCTATATCCCAGCCCAAATATATATCTTGTTATTAATATCTAAATTCTGAGGAATAAAACAAATGGGGAAAGTGGTTTTATTATGCTTCATCTATCTAATAATCTTAGTGGAAAAATTGGTTGACTTGGGAAAATATTGTTTTATATTTGCAGAGAGATTGGAGTTTGGAAACCCCTGTGACCAAACAAACATCCCTTCTGCTTTGCACACGTCTAAAAGTCAAACCATCCTTTAGTTGGTTTGTATGATTTCCCAGGACTCAACTTTATACTGGCTGGTATATGAGAAAATAATATATTTTGTTGCTTCATTACAGTTTGATATAATCAAAACTTGAAAGTAGAAAACATGAGCTTCCTAATTACTATAAATCCATTCAATGAGTTGCATAATTTATTATGCTTTCAAAGAAATATGGTCCTGCTTTCAATACTCCAGTTTTTATTCTTTGCTTCATTCCTTTCATCACCTTTTATTTCTGGTATCTTCTGCACAGATAGCACAAAGGATATAGCTTTCTTGGCATAAAGCTACTGATTTGCTAGTGTGGTATCTAGGAAACTTTCCATAATAGCATGGTCATGTCTAGGTATAGAAACCACATGCATAAAATGTGTACTGGGGCCTCACGCTGCAGGCATAACAGTTACTTAGGTAAAGTTGTTGATTAATTTCTTCCTTTATCTCCTGGCTATCTTCTAGACACAGGATGGTAAACTTTGTTGTTGTTTACATTGATTTTATATTTTTTTCTAATTATAATGTAACACAAAATAACTATGTCTACTGAACCTTCCAACATGATAGCCACTCGCCAATTGTGACTATTTAAATTTAAATCAATTGGAAAGTTAAACTAAAAAATTCATTTATGTGGTCATACTTACCACCTGCCTTACTAGTACCTTATGAACTACAAATGAAACAACATGTGAATGTTTTAAAAAAATAAAATGAAAGTGCAGTCATGTATGGCATTCATATTTTAAACTGTCTGGTAGTTGTAAGGATGGAAGTCAGGGAATCTGAATCTTCGGTGACCAAGTTTAACCCAAAAGAAGGAGTGGTCATTGTGGGGGTGGAGAGCATGTGACCTCTGAAGACTTCCTCAGGGGAGAGAGCCGCTGCCCTGGCCTCAGAAACATCATTTATTATTTTAGGTATATGAAGGCTAATGTGGAGATAGGATTTTCCTACAAGGACATTTAGAGAAGTGGGAAAATTTTGTTTTAATGTTAGAATGGGAGAGAATGGGGTGAGAGATTATTCAATTCTGCTGTTCTTTCTGTAAATAAGAAAGCAGAGATCCAGAAAATGGAAATGAATTTTCAGGTTCACGTTACTAACAAGTGGCAGAATCAGTTAAACTCCAGTCTTCTGACCCTTCCTTGTCCTCTGTCTTTTCCTTTATGTTCATCCCACATCTATGAAAGATGCAGTCAGGAGGTGGCAGGACTTCACAATCAGATGAAAGTTAAGCCGGTGTTGTAACCAGTTTGATAACTAGTATTTGTCTAGTTCATTCTTGAAATAAATGCTTGTAAAGGCTAATTGGGCTATTTGGAAGTCAGGCTGCAAAAATTTAATTAATCACTTGGAATTCCTGTAGTTATAACACAATTTTTCAAACCGACTCTTTAAGCCAAATTGCACATTAAATCTGTTTCTCATGAATGATATTGATTTTAGCCAGCATTCTTTGGAAACAAATTTTTGGTAAGGCTCTGAGAGTCTCTGGTCTTCAGTTCATCTCTGAATTTTAATTCACTTTATGACTTGATATGAGCAATCACGAGCGTCAACAGCCTCAAATTATGCAGGAAATTTCAATCAGCTTGTGAAACCAACTGGATGACGAAGTCTTCCTAACACTCTCTGAGCATGCAACAGAGTTCATTCCTCAATGCCCACTGGCCTCCCTCAGGATCTACCCCCGTCTCTTTTCTGGACAAGGAAAAAAAAAAAAAAAAAGCCTAGTAGCTGTTAGCAATAAATATCTTAGAGAAATTAAGATTTATTTATTTATTTAGTATTTAGGTCTTCTCAGAAGCAGCAGAGCTCTTAAATTGAGAAAGGGTAGACCCTTTCTAGCCACAATGTAACCAAGGGAGAATGCTTGTTTTTCTACAGGAAACAACAGGCTTGCAAGGTTTCTGGACAGAGCACAGCTTCTCATAAGGCCGTATCTGATGTCTCTGCCTGGCAACACTTGGTCTTACACTTGTTGACATTTTCAACTATAAAACAATAAAATTGAAGTAACACAAAGCAAGGACTAATGGGGTTTGCTGTAGCAGACCAAGAGAAAGATAAATTAGAGTGAAAGCTTGATTTTTTTACCTGAGGTAAAAAGATACAGATAATATAAAATTTTAGGCATTTAAAAAGTTACTCTTATTTCATACTTCTCTTTTGCTATATAGTCAAAAAACACATAATAATAGATTTGAAATGGATAGAGTTTTCCCCCAATAAAACTGCTTCATTATATTAAATCATTTTTTAATTCATTTAAAATTGGTTTGTGTGTTTTTCTGGTACATGCAACAATTAGGTAGTGTGATGATGTGGATGTGAGAATTACTCATTGGAATGCTATTTTAGTGTATGTCCCATTTTGGCTTACTCAAAATCCAAAAAAAATTCTTCTTGAAAACTAATTTGAAATTAAATGTACTTGCCCTCTTTCCCTTTTAAAAATATTTTTATTTTTGGCAGTGCTGGGGATTAAACCCAGAGCCTTGTGCATGGTAATCAAGCACTCTACCACTGAAGCACATTCTAAGCACTCTCCTTTTCTTTTTTTAAGCAAAATTGGTTCACATCACAAATTTTTTACTTTGTGATGTTGATGATAGGGGAAGAATGTGGTAAATCCTGTAGTCCTTGTCCCCTTTATCTCCTTTAGATGTACTCTGATCTGTTTTTATCATTTCTGCCCTATTTTAAAATTACATAACACTTATAACCTGCCTCAGACCTAGTTTACAAGTATAGGAAGTATAAATCCTAAACAAATGATTGAATTTACTGACTGTCCATCTGTCTAGATTAAAAAAAAAATGGGTTGGTGGTGGAAGGTGATTGACCCTGGAGTGACTACTTTGATTAGAATAAGGAATAGAGGAAGGGATTTTTTATGTTTTTATTATGGCATTAAAATTATGCATAATATTGGGGTTCATTGTGACAGACTCATATATACATATAACATACTTTGCTCCAATTCATTCCCCAGTATTTCCCCTTTTTCCTCCCCAGCTTCCTCCCCTTGTTCTTCTGAGGAAGGAATTCTTTACCTGGCAAGAGCTGAAGATATTTGTTTTGTTTTTTGTTTCTGCCTTTTTTTTTTTTTTTTTAGTGGTGAAGGGATATATGTAGAAAAGGGCAAATATATATGTATTTCAAAAAATTAGATGTGGTTTGATAAATGCAGGAGTATATTTGGTTATAAAACAAGTATAATAATAGTGCTTATGTCGATATGATCTATGGAAATCTGTCTAAATATTGTATTATCATAGTGCTTTACATGAAAAGCAACATTCACCATGATTTAATTTTAAAGCTGAGCATTAAAATTATGAATGACATTAGTGCCAGAATATTTAATTTGGCAAATTTTTCAAAATGACAAAAAGTTAGAAATATTACCTTTATATCACAGAGAAATGTAGTTTCAATTTCAACTTTAAAAAGAATACAAAGTAGAAATTAAAATTCTTCTTTCTCTTTTTACAAAAACCAAATCACAAAGAAGTGATAATACTATTTAAACAAATCACCAAAGGACTATCTTCAGAAATTAAATCTGCAAGATATTTTTGTTTTATTATGAAGTATCATACTCTGTAACTGATAGCAAGAATTTTAAAATGAATTATACTCTCAAATTGAAACAAATAGTTTGCTTAATGTGAAATTTAAATCAACCAAGTATACATTGTGGTTCAATAATGGCTTTTCCAATGGTTAGATCAAACTATCTGTCTCAAAATAGGTACCAAGTTGTCACATATCTGTGGGTGCCAGACAGGGCCAATCATAACTAAGTCAGAGAACTAGATCAGGACCTCAAATATAACTCTTAATAGACTTGCTACTTCTTTAGTGCTAGTAATTATATGCATTTTAATCAAAGAATTATCTTGAGAGAAGGGAATAACATATACTACTAGAAATAATTTAATATGAAAAAATGAAAGATCTTCAACTTCAGAACCTCAAATAAATGATAGCCTTCAAATTGCTTTTGAAACATCAAAATTCTTACTGGAAATTGTATTTTTATCCATAATATGGCTTCATGGATTAACTTTTTTAATTGTCTTCTGTCTGGAATTGTAACAAGTACATGAGGTAACTAACACTTCTTATACTGGTCAGGGAGCTCTAAGCATCAGTTATATCTGTCACTGATTAAACAAAAATAAAATAACCATTTTTAAATACAGTTTATCTAATAGGCACAATCTTTCCATGCATAGTTTTTTTTTTTTTTTTTTGTGGGAAAGAATTAGATCTAATGGGGAAACTAATAAAAGAGGTTTCTTGTGAAGACAAGGTTTGAGAACCATTGAATTAATCTACTAAATAGGGCCTTAACATATACTGAGTAAAGCCTGAGGAATTCCAACATAGAAGGGGTAGGTTTTGATCAAATTTCGGGAGTGGAAGGGCTTGAAGCTCTTCTAGCAACATGCATTTTTAGCAGTATCAGGTAAGGTCATGATGATTCTTACCCCTGTTTTTGTACATGTGAGTGGTAATGGGGATTGAACCCAGGGTCTTGTGCATGCTAGGAAAATGCTCTACCACTGAGCTATATCCCTAACTCTTTATTAAAAATTTAATTTTGAAACAGGGCCTCCTAAATTGCTAGGCTGGCCCTGAACTTGTGATTCTCCTGCCTCAGCTTCTCATGCAGCTGGGGTTGCATGCATGTGGCTCTGACTCCTATTTGAAACTGCTTCACTGTTTGGCTCTCAGATGACTCTGGTGTGGAGTGAAGGCAGCTCAGAATCAGAAACTTGCTGTGGATGCCTGAGAGGTCTCAATACAGCAAATACTCCAAGAGCATTCCCTCCCCCACCATACTCAGCAATGTGTTGGAGCAGGCAGAACTCAAAAAAATCTCAAGTTTCTTGTTAATCTGAGATCAACTTCAGAACCTCAACACAGTGCTAGATGACAGGGTGAAAACAAACAGAAAGATACTCGTGTGATGAATGCACTGGAAATTCTTCCCTGTGTGTTGCTGGAGCTGACATCCTGATAAAGTTCAGGCGCCTAGTGAAGCTGCGCAGACACAGCCTGGTCTCTGGACCACATGCTTCTCATGTACGTCATAAACATGAACTTTCTGAATTGTTCCTGTTGGCATTTTTATCTCTGTTCAGAGGCCATAAACTTTAATAATATAATTGTAACTCATATTGTGCCAAAATAGAGAACTAAAACTTTTCTGTTTAATTACCTTAGACCTCCTTTCCTCAACTTTGCAAGGCTGACTTGGTCATTATTTCAACAATATACAATTTACTTTGCTATTTAGGGATTCCATTAGTTTTGCTACAGATATTCTCTGATGACCACAATCAAATCTTTTCTAATTGCCTTCTTCATAGCAAGTTAGTCTGAATGAAAAGTCTTAGAAAACACATATAAGTATACAAAAGAATATTAATTGGTTCTGGATGGCAAATCTTTTACTACTTCAAAACAGTATTAGTGGTCATAAGTACTCCAAACGTGCTTTTATTTATTTATTTATTTATTTATTTTAATTTATTTATTTTGATTCATTGAACACAAATGGAGTACAGCTGTTTCTCTGGTTGTACACAAAGTAGAGTCACACCATCTGTGCATTCATACATGTACACAGGGCAATGATGTCTGTCTCATTCTGTTATTATTCTTACCCCCCCACCCTGACCCCACCCCTCCCTTCCCTCTATGCTATCTATCCTTCCTCCATTCTTGCCTCCCTTCCACCCCACATTATGCATCATCATTCACTTATCAGAGAGATCATTCAGCCTTTGGATTTTTGGAATTGGCTAATCTCACTTAGCATGACAGTCTCCAACATCATCCATTTACCTGCAAATGCCATAATTTTATTCTTCTTTATGGCTGAGTATATATACCACAGTTTCTTTATCCATTCATCTATTGAAGGGCATCTAGATTGGTTCCAGTGTAGCTATTGTGAATTGAGCAGCTATGAACATTGATGTGGCTGCATCACTGTAGTAATCTGATTTTAAGTCCTTTGGGTATAGGCCAAGGAGTGGGATAGCTGGGTCAAATGGTGAATCCATTCCAAATTTTCTAAGGAATCTCCACACTGCTGTCTTTTCTCCATTGTATGTTTTTGGCTCCCTTGTCAAGTATGAGATACCTGTATTTATGTGGGTTTGTCTGTGTGTCCTCTCTTCTGTACCATTGGTCTATCTGTCTATTTTGGTGCCAATACCATGCTGTTTTTGTTACTATTGCTCTGTAATATAGTTGAAGGTCCAGTATTGTGATACCCCCTTCTTCACTCTTCTTACTAAGAATTGCTTTAGCTATTCTGGTCTCTTATTCCTCCAAATGATTGCTTGCTCTATTTCTATGAGGTCCCTCATTGGGATTTTAATTGGAATTTCATTGAATTTGTATAGCACTTTTGGTAGTATGACCATTTTGATCATATTTATTCTGCCTATCCAAGAACATGGGAGATCTTTCCATCTTCTCAGATTTTCTTTAATTTCTTTCTTTAGTGTACTGTAGTTCTCATTGTAGAGGTCTTTCACCTCTTTTGTTAGATTGATTTCCAAGCATTTTATTTTTTTTTGAGGCTATTGTGAATGGTATAGTTTTCCTAATGTCTCTCTCAGAGGATGCATCACTTACAAATAAAAATGCATTAGATCTATGAGCATTAATTTTATATCCTGCTACTTTACTGAATTCATTTATGAGTTCCAGAAGTTTTCTGGTGGAATTTTTAGGGTCTTTTAAATAGAGAATCATATCATCAGCAAATAGGGATAGTTTGAGCTCTTCTTTTCCTATTCGTATTCCTCTAATTTCTTTGGTCTGTCTAATTACTCTGGCTAGAGTTTCATCGATGATGTTGAATAGTGGTGGAGAAAGAGGGCATCCCTGCCTTGTTCCAGTTCTCAGGGGGAATGCTTTCAATTTTTCTCCATTTAGAATGATGTTAGCTGTGGGCTTAGCATAGATAACTTTTACAATGTTAAGGAACATTCCTACTATCCCTATTTTTTCTAGTGTTTTGAGCATGAAGTGGTGCTGTATTTTATCAAATGCTTTCTCTGCATCTATTGAAATAATCATGTGGTTCTTGACTTTAAGTGTCTTGATGTGGTGAATTACATTTATTGATTTCTGGATGTTGAACCAACCTTGCATCCCCAGGATGAAACCCACTTGATCATGGTGCACTATCTTTTTAATATGCTTTTGTATGTGATTTGCTAAAATTTTGTTAAGAATATTTGCATCTATGTTCATTAGGGTTATTGGTCTGAAATTTTCTTTCCTTGATGTGTCCTTCTCTGGTTTTGGTATCAGGGTGATATTAGCTTCATTGAATGAGTTTGGAAGGGTTCCCTCCTCCTCTATTTCATGAAATACTTTGAAGAGTA
Organism: Glaucomys volans; assembly: GCA_020662805.1. Taxonomy (NCBI): domain Eukaryota; kingdom Metazoa; phylum Chordata; class Mammalia; order Rodentia; family Sciuridae; genus Glaucomys; species Glaucomys volans. The sequence goes on from JAJEJO010002984.1 coordinate 96,593, forward strand.
TTGGAATGAGCTCTTCTTTGAAGGTCTTGTAGAACTTGGCTGTGAATCCATCCGGTCCTGGACTTTTCTTTGTTGGTAGGCTTTTGATGACTTCTTCTACTTCCTTGCTTGAAATTGATCTATTTAAGTTGTATATGTCCTCCAGATTCAGTTTGGGTGGCTCATATGCCTCTAGGAACCTGTTGATGTCTTCCAGGTTTTCTATTTTGTTGGAGTATAAATTTTCAAAATAGCTTCTAATTATGTTTTGTATTTCAATTGTGTCTGTTGTAATATTTCCATTTCCATCACAAATTTTAGTAGTTTGGATTTTCTCTCTCCTTCTCTTCGTTAGTGTAGCTAAGGGTTTATCAATATTCTTTATTTTTTCAAAGAACCAACTTTTGTCAATTCTTTTAATTGTTTCTTTTGTTTCAATTTCATTGATTTCAGCTCTGATTTTAATTATTTCCTGTCTTCTACTACTTTTGGTGATGATCTGTTCCTCTTTTTCTAGGGCTTTGAGCTGTAATGTGACTTCATTGATTTGTTGACTTTTCATTCTTTTATTGAATGCACTCCATGCAATGAATTTTCCTCTTAGACCTGCTTTCATAGTATCCCAGAGACTTTGATATGTTGTATCTTTGTTCTTGTTGACCTCTAAGAATTTTTTTATTTTCCCCCTAATGTCTTCTGTTATCCATGCATCATTCAATAGCATATTATTTAATCTCCAGGTGTTGGAATAGTTTCTATTTTTAACGTTATCGTTGATATCTAATTTCTTTCCATTATGATCTGATAGAATGCAAGGTAGTATCTCTATGTTTTTGTATTTGCTAAGAGTAGCTTTGTGGCATAACATATGGTCTATTTTAGAGAAGGATCCATGAGCTGCTGAGAAGAAAGTGTATTCACTTTTTGATGAATGGAATATTCTATATATGTCTGTTTAGTCTAAATTAACGATTGTGTCATTGAATTCTATGGTTTCTTTGTTCAATTTTTGCTTGGAAGATCTGTCCAATGGTGAGAGAGGAGTGTTAAAGTCACCCAGTATTATTGTGTTTTGGTCTGTTTGGTTCCTGGAATTGAGAAGGATCTGATTGACGTACATGGATGCACCATTGTTTGGTGCATAAATATTTATGATAGTTATGTCTTGGTGATTTATGCTTCCCTTAAGCAGTATGAAATGTCCTTCTTTATCCCTTCTGACTTACTTTTGCTTGAAGTCTGCTTTATATCAAATGAGGATGGAAACCCCTGCTTTTTTTCTAAGTCCATGTGCATGGAATGTTTTTTCCCAACCTTTCATCCTTAGTCTATGGGCATGTTTTTCTGAGATAAGTCTCTTGAAGTCAGCATATTGTTGGGTCTTTCTTTTTAATCCAATCTGCCAGTCTATGTCTTTTGATTGATGAGTTTAGGCCATTTACATTCAGGGTTATTATTGAGATATTACTTGTATTTCCTGTCATTTTGGCTTTTTTTGGGCTTTTAACTTAACTTTGCTTCTCCTTTGATTGGCTATTTCGTTAGGGTAATTCCTCCCCTTGTTAACTAACATTGTTGTTTTTCATTTCTTCCTCTTGGAATATTTTGCTCAGAATGTTCTGTAAGGCAGGCTTTCTATTTGTGAATTCTTTTAGCTTTTATTTATCATGGAAGGATTTTATTTTGTCATCAAATCTGAAGGTAAGTTTTGCTGGGTATAAGATTCTTGGTTGGCATCCATTTTCTTTCAGAGCTTGAAATATGTTGTTCCAGGCCCTTATTGCTTTTAGTATCTGGGCTGAGAAATCTGCTGATATCTGTATTGGTTTCCCCCGTAGGTAATCTGATGCTTTTCTCTCGAAGCCTTTAAAATTCTCTCTTTATTATGTACGTCAGGTAGGTATTTTCATTATAATGTGCCTTGGTGTGGATCTGTTGTAATTCTGTGCATTTGGTGTCCTTTAAGCCTCTTGTAATTGATTTTCTATCTCATTCATCATATTTGGGAAATTTTCTGATATTATTTCATTGAACAGATTATTCATTCCCTTGGTTTGTTTCTCTGTGCCTTCCTCAATCCCAGTAATTCTTAAATTTGGTCTTTTCATGATGTCCCATATTTCTTGGAGGTTTCATTCATGATTCCTAACCATCTTCTCTGTTTGTTTGACTTTGTTTTCAAGATTAAATATTTTGTCTTCATTGTCTGAGGTTATGTCTTCCAAGTGATCTATTCTGTAAATTATGCTTTCTATTGAGTTTTTAACTTGGCTTATAGTTTCCTTCATTTCCTTGTTTCCTTCAAGGATTTCTGTTTGTTTGTTTGTTTTCAGAACTTCTATCTCTTTATTGAAATGATTTTTTGCTTCCTGCACTTGCTCTATTGCTGATTATTCATAGCCTGAATTTGCTCTCTCATCACATCATTCTCTTCTTGGATCATTTTAATTATGGACATTCTGAACTCCCTTTCTGACATTCCTTCTACCATGCTGTCTTTGGGTTCTCTTGATAGATCATCTAGGTTTATTTGGGACACTTTCTTCCCGTGTTTTCTCATGTTGCTTGTGTATCTTCCCCTCTAGTAGTGCGAATCAGAGGGATTGCAGTTTCCCTGTAAAGACTTATAGTGTCCCTGCAGATTTCCAATACCTCACCTTGAAGAGATTATTATTAGCAGTACCCCATATAAACAATATGTGTCCTTAAAACATATAGAACCTATTTAGATATTAACTGCATTATAATATACAGAATTGAGTTCAAATTTTCTACTGCATAATTGATAGGTTTTCAATAATGACCACAATTTCAAATAGCGGAAAAAGAAGATGCTGAGGATTTAGAATATAACATTAATGAGATAGGAAGTGAGTCTATAGAGTTACTATGCCATAGGAATAGTGAGAGCGGAATTAAAGGAAATAAGTTTTTAGCATGAGAAAAGAGAATGAGTCTCCAAGGACATAGCTATATTAGAGGGTGATAGAATGATAAGGATATTAATAAGAAAGAAGTGGAAATGTAGTAAGTATATTAGGAATAATTGTAATATTACTGTTTAGACAAAAGAAAAAGAGAAAGAACATTCTGCAGTAAAATTATATTGTACTATTCAAACCTCCTATTGTTCAGTAGTCTGATGCCTGTCAGATACGTGGTAATGCTGTGTCCCAAGAAGGGTGCTGCCCCACTGCCTCCAGGTCAGGGATAATCAATGTTTGTGGGCAAAGGTAACCTGTTGTTGTTAGATGGTCAGCAACAGCGTGGGTGCCAGCCTGAGACTAGACCAGGTACAGGGTGCAGGCCTGGGCTTGGAGCTGGATATAGCGGCCCAATGACTTGGTGGGTATGCGTTCACAGGTGGGGCTGCCCGGAGGTCAGGCCCAAACCTGGCCCAGCGATGGTGATTTTGGAGCGGCAGCTGGGGTCCCATGCTCCCGGCTAGCTGCTGCCCAGTGTCAGGCTCGAGCCCAGGCCTGAGCCCAGCCCAGTGATGTTGGTTTAGGAGCGCTGCAGGGGTCCCGCACTCGCTGGCTGACTGGTGCCCGGGCCCAGGCCCAAGCTAGACCGGCAATGGTAATTCTGGAAAGGCTGCTGGGGTCCCGCGCTCCTGGCTGGTAGCTGCCTGTGGCCAGGTCTATGCCTGGCCCAGCAGAGTTGGTTCCGGAGCGATGGCTGGGGACTTCTTAGATGTAATTTGAATATAAAATCTTGTTGAGAGCAATATTCCTACTGTTTGAATCCTGAGCAAGTACGAATCCACGGAGCAAGTAGGAATGCAGCCTTCCTCTAGCCTGCCATCTTGAATCTTCCCTGGTTAAGCTTTCTATTGAGTTTTTAATTTGGCTTATTATATCCTTTATTTCAAGGATTACTGTTTGTTTGTTTTTTCTCAGAATCTCTACCTCTTTCTTGAAATGATCTTTTGCTTCCTGCAGTTGCTCTTTTAGCATTGCCTGCATTTGCTCTCTTGACTCCTTGTTTGCTTCTTGGATCATTTTAATTATGTACAACTCCCTTTCTGACAATGCTTCTGCCATGTTGTCATTGGGTTCTTTTGGTATAGTGTCTGGGTTTGTTTGGGACATTTTCTTCCCATGTTTTCTCATGTTGCTAGTATATCTTCCCCTCTAGTAGTGCGAATCCTAGGTATTGCAATTTCCCCTTAAAGACTTATAGTGTTCCTGCCTATTTTCAATACCTCCCCTTGAATTGAGAGATCAATATTAGTAGCACACCATATAAACAATGTGTCCTTAATCTAAATAGTCCCTATTAAGATATTAACAATGTTGTCTTAATAAACAGAGATCAGTTCGAATTATTATCTAGGCAGCATAACCAGTAAGTTTGCAATGAGGACTGCAATTTCTAATGTTGGGCAGGGAGGATGAGGAGGGGTATAGGACAAAACACTGATGAGATAAGAAGTGAGTCTATAGATATACTTTGTCATGTAGTGGAAGTGGAATTAAAAGAAATAGGTTGTTAGTGTGAGAAAAAAGAAATTCTCCAAGGAAACAGATGTATAAGAGGAAGATAGATAAGAATATTAATAATAGAAAAAGGTAGGAATATATTGGGTATATTAGGAATAATCATAGTAATACAACTAATTTAAAAACGTTCTGTGATAAAAATATACTGTACAGTTCAAATCTCTTATTTTTCAATGACCTGATGTTCGAGAGGTGCTTGATCAAGCGGTGACCCAAGAAGGGTGTTGTCCCACTATCTCCAGTTTGGGAATGATCAATGCTTCTGGGCAGAGGCGACCTGGTGTTGATAGACGATCAGTCACAGCACAGGCGCTGGACTCCTGACCAGGATATGGGCCTGGGCACTAGACCAAGTTGGGGAGGGGGTGCAGTTCTGTTCTCAGTGATGGAGACACTGGGCTTGATGGCCCAGGCAGGTCTGAGCTCCACGCTGGGGACTCAGGCAGCCGCAGGAGGGTGCTCTCTCCAGCTTGCTTTTATTTTTTAAAAACGGAAGCAAAGCAGAGAAAAATCTACTTGGAAAAGATAGTTCTTCAGGTTAGAATAATGATCTTTGTTCCAGTTACATACTTTTTAATATATAACCTGGTAATTAGGAACATGGAGTTATAATGTTGTCTAATTGTAAACTTAGAAGATTTTATACTTTTGTGTATCAGTTTCTTCTTCAGTAAAGTAAGGATAAATACTGTCTTCATAAAATTCATGTAATAGTATTCAGGTAATAATGTTACCTACTTTCTATAGATGACAGAAGATATACAGTTGTGTATGTTGCAGAGGCTATTCTTAATTTTGTATTTTCTAAGGAAGTTTATCTATATTGTCTGTAATTTCAAATGCCCTAAAAGAATTATTACTAGCCACAATTATGGTGAGAAAAAAAGGGGGGGAGAACAAAAAAGGCTGCTTAACCTACAAAGTCATCATTTTTTAAAAGAGAGAATGAATAGCAAAATAACATCTTTATAGATAATGAAAGCATGCCAGAAAGATACACCCTCAAACACATGAAAATGTTCTCTAATATTTCCAATTGAGTCAAAAGCAGTTAAGAAAATGATAAAAGCTATGAAATAACATGATTCCGAATTAGAAAAACACAAATATGATCATTAAAGAAAAGGGAGATTTTTAAAAAGAGGTGAAAAAACTCAAGATAGAATTAGAAATAAAAGGGAAAGTAATTTCAGGAAAGAAGACTATGCTAGAAGAAAGGAACACAAGGACACATAAACATAACAGATAATACTTTAAGAAAAATAGAATGTCTATGGGAAGAAACACTTAATCGTAATAGCCCCAAGCTGGAAACAACCCAAATACCCATCGGCTACTGAAAAGATAAAATTTCTGGCAGGCAAGATGGATGAATGGAGGGACCTAGCCCTCACCTGATCCTCCACAAAGAAGAAGCAAAGCAACAGGTGTATAATTGCATATTGAGTTGCGATTTCCATGGGAAAACTCTGGAATTCAACAGTAAAAAAAATGGAAAATTTGTAAAATCCAGAGACCTGGATAAGAAATATGGCAAGAGAAAATAGCCCATCAGCTGCCTCCTTGGTTCCACAGCAGAGGGAGGGAGAGTCTCCCTTCCTCAAGGGTAAAGTTGGAAGAGAAAGTTCTAGCAAACTGTCAGTGCAGATACCTGCAGTCATAACTATTAGAAAGGTTCACAGGCCTTATAGGCTTACAGCTTAAATAGGGAAAGGTCTGAAACCTGCATACTAGTCTGGCTTTGGAAAAGGAATTCACTTAATCTCCCAGTGAACCCCCAGAATGCTACAGCCAGGAGCCATCTTGAGAAGGGAACTTTTGTTTGAATTTGAACTGCTCAAGGGATCAGAAACCCCTGTATATTCCCATTTCTGGGACCCCCCTATAGATGTCCACTGCTCTGGCTCAGTGGCTGACCGCCTCTTGAGCCACAGCCAGATTTGGTTCGTGGAAAGAATCTGACATAATCCCCCGCAAGAGTGCTTCAGAAGGGGCATGGGCATGATGATACAGAGGGGTGTGGAGGGTGCTATTCACAGCCCTGAAAACAACCAGTGGATTGGGAAATCTGTCCTCTGGGACTAGGGGCATGGCCAATTGCATGTGGTTTGCTTGGGTATGGGTGGTTGACCCCATGATTCCTGCTACTCCTCTAATAGCTCTGGGAAGGAGTGCCAGAAGGTCTCTGAGATACCACAACTAACCAACCACAGCAGTATGGTGGGGCATTTTGAGCAGTGCTGTAGGGAGGCCATCTGTAGGCCTAGTCCCCAAGACACACAGCCTGAGAAGATCTGGAGAGAAACTTTTGTCTGGCACCTGCAGAGTTTCACTCTCCCCTTTCTCTTGCTCCTGAGAAATGAGGGGTTGAGAAAAAATTTTGCCTGCCTCCAGTAGCAACCCACTCCAGCTTGATCCCTGAAGGGTACCACAACTTTAAAAAGTAGGGGTAGAAAAGCCCTCACCCCATCCAGGTGTGCACAGTGCCCAATAATGGAGCACCCAATTTTATAAACAAATATCATTAGACTTAAAGGGGGAGATAGACTTCAATACAATTATAGTGGGGGATTTCATTGCCTCACTCTCATTAAGAGATTGATTGGCCAGACCTCCCACACCCATAACAGAAACATTAGCATTAAACTACACTATAGGTCTTAAGGACTTGATAGGCATTTATAGAACATTCTATCAAATAACTGCAGAATGTACATTATTTTCATCTGTACATGCAGTTTTCTCTAGAATAGACCGTGTATTAGGCCACAAAACAACTCATATAATTTTTAAGAAGTTAAATCATATCCCATATCTTTTTTTAAATTTTCAAGTGACCGATCATAGAATTTTGCTAATTAAATAGCCAGTTTAAAATGCCAACTCTACTGTAAACTGGACATTTCTCATATCTTTTATGATCACAATTGAATGAAACTAGAAGTCAACAGCAAGAGAAACTTTAGAAATTTATACAGAGATGGAAAGAACACCCTTTTGAAGGAAAAGTGGGTCATTAAGGAAGTCAGAAAGGAAATTAAAAAATTCCTTGAAACAAATGAAAATGGAAACACAGCATACCAAAACCTCTAGTATTCAGCAAAGCAGTACTAAGAAGGAAGTTTATAGTAATGAATTTAAAAATTTTTTAAAATAATGCATCTTAAGGTCTTAGTAAAACAAGAGCTAATGATACCCCAAATTAATAGAAGGAAAGACATAATAAAACACAGAGGAGAAATATATAAAATAGAGTCTAAAAGAAAAATACAAAGGATCAACATAACACAAAGTTGTTTCTTTGCAAAGGTAAACAACATTGACCAATGTTTAGAGACTAAGAAAAATAGATAAGACCCAAACAAATAAAATTAGAGATGAAAATGGAGACATTACAGAAAAATTAAAGGACCATTAGGGATTATTTTTGAAAAACTATATGGTAACAGATTGGAAATATCTATAGAAAATGAAAAAGCTTTTGGACACATAATTGAACCAAGAAGAGCTAAAAAAAAACCTGAATAGGACCAATAGCAAGTAATGAGATTGAATTGGTAATAAAAAGTTTCCCAACAAAGAAAAAGCCAGAATCAGATTCTGGCTGATTCTGGCTAAAATTCAGTGTTGAATTTTATCAAATAAAGAACTAAATCCAATGCTTCTCAAACTATCCTATAGAATTAAAAGGGTCAGAGCCCTTCCAGACTCATTCTATGAGGTCAGCATTACCCTGTTACCAAAACTTGGTAACAGTCACAACAAAACAAAGGAACCTATAGACCATATTCCTGAAGAACATAGATGCAGAAATCCTCAGCAAAATACTAGCAAATCAAATTCAGACAGCACATCAAAAAGATTATACACCATGATAGTTGATTTCGTTTCAGGAATGATGCAAGATTGGTTCAACATATGCAAATTGGTAAACATAATATATCACATGAATAGAATGAAGAATAAAAATCATATCATTTCAACTGATGCAGAAAAAGCATTTCCTAAAATTCAGTATCTCGTCGTGATAAAATTCCTGAACAAATTAGGTAAAGAAGGATCATACTTCAACATAGTAAAGGCTACATATGACAAACTTATGACCAACATCATACTGATGAGGGGAAAACTGAAAGCATTTCCTCTAAGATCAGAAACAAGACAAGGGTGTGCATTCTCACTGCTATTATTTAATATAGTACTAGAAATTTTTGAGTACTTAGATAACAGAAAGAAATTAAAGGTATACAAATTGGAAAGGAATAAATCAAATTATTGCTATTTGCAGATGGTATGATTCTATGTATATAAAACTAAAAAACCCACTGAAAGACTATTAGAACTGATATACAAATTCAGTAAATTAGCAGGATACAACATACAAAAATCAGTAACTTTTCTATATACAATGAACTTACTGAGAAAGAAATAATGAAAGAAATCCCGATCACAATAGCCACAAATAAAATATAATACCTAGAAATAAACTTAACTAAGACAGTGTAATGAAAATTACAAACCACTGAAGAAAGAAATTGGAGAAAACACTAAACTGTGAAAAGACCTCCTATGTTCATGGACTGGAAGAATTAATATTATTAAAATGTCCATACAACCTAAAACAATGTACAGATTCAATGTAATTTGCCCCATCAAAATACCAATGATATTCTGTACAGAATAGATCATTTTAGAAAAAATGATCCTAAAATTTATATGGAAGTCCAAAAGATCCCAAATAATCAAAACAATCTTGAGCAAAAAAGAGAAAAGGGAAGGATCGTAATACCTGATTTTTAAGACCTACTATAGAGCCATAGTGGCCAAAACAACATTGTACTGGCACATAGACCAATGGAACCCAGTAGAGATTCCAGAAATAAATATTTGGATCTACACCTAAGAGATTCTTGACAAAGAGTCAAAAATATTCACCAGAGAAAGAACAGCCTCTTTAACAAATGGTGCTGGGAAAACGATATGCACATGCCCAAAAGTCAACTCAAAGTGATCAAAGACCTTAATATAAGACCTGCAACTCTGAAACTACTAGAGGAAAATATAAGAGAAGCACTTCAAGATATTGGTACAAGTGATAATTTTCTGGATAGGACACCACAAGCATGGGAAACAAAAGCCAAAATTGATAAATAGAATAAACTAAAATGGTTCTGAAGAGCAAAGGGAATGATCTACAGAGTGAAGGAACAACTACAGAATAGGAGAAAATATTTCCCAACTATTCATCTGACAGAGGGTTAATATAATAAGAACTCAAAAAACTTAACAAAAAAGTAATCTGGTTAAAAATGGGCAAATGATCTGAAAAGACACTTCTCCAAATAAGAAATAAAAATGGGTAATAAATAATGAAAATGTTCAATATCATTAGGCATCTGGGAAATGCAAATCAAAACTATAATGAAATACCGTGTCACCCAGTTAGAATGGCTGTTATCAAAAGACTTCCCCCAAAATGCTGGTAACAATGTGGAGAAAAAGGAGCCCTTATACGCTGTTGGTGGGAATATAAATCAGTCCAGCCATTATGCTGAATGGTTAAGGAGTTTTCTCAGAACCCTATAAACAAAACTACCATGTGATCCAGCTATCCCACTTCGGGTATATATCTAAAGGAAATGAAGCCAGCATACAAAAGAAATACCTGCATGTCTGTGATTATTGTAGCAGTATTCCCAGTAGCCAAGATAAGGAATCAACATAGGTGCCTGTCAACAGATGGGTGGACAAAGAAAATATGGTATATATACACAGTGGGCTGTTATTCAACAGTAAAGAAAAATAAATACCTATCCTTTGCACAAAATGGTTGGGTCAGGAGGGCATCATGTTAAGAGAAATAAGCCAGCCACAGAAAGACAAGAACCACATGTCATCTCATATGGAAACTAAACAACAAGAAGAACAAAAATGAGAATCCTAAAGTAGAAGGAGATTCCTGGAGACTGGGAAGGGTGCCAAGAGAAGGGTTGGGGAAGGGGGCAAGGGTAGAAGAAGGGTGAATGGACAAGATTAATGCATAATGTATGTATGTTGGAAATATCAGAGTGAATCCAATTGTACATTAATATGTGTCAGTAATTATAATAATAAAAGAAAAAAGTTATCTATAAAGTAAAACTACTTATCAGAAGAAACAATGAACTACTTATATACAGCAACATGAATAAATCTCAGAAGCATGATGCTACATAAAATAAGCCAGACACAAGAAAAACTACATGGTGTGTAATTTCATTTAAGCAACATTCTAAAAATGAGAAAACATAGGGACAAATTGGTGGTTGCTACAAGTGGAAATATGCATGTGTGGGTGAGGGGAGGTGACTGACTGACTGCAAAGAGGCATAAGAGAACATTTGGGAGTGATGGAAATGGTCTGTACCTTTTCATACTACTGTTTACATTTGCCAATCTTTGCCAAACCATATGCTTTAAAAAATGAATTCTATTGCATATGAATTGCACCTTAGTAAAGACTAAGAGATAAAGAAATTTTTGAGAAAAGCAATATAGGCAGATTGCCAAGAAAATTCAACAAGTACCTAATAGGAATCCCCAAAAAAGGAAACTAAAACATTCTAGAACCAATATTAACATTTGTATTTCATGAAAACTTTTCTAAAATAAATTTTAAGTCATTTAAAATTACACATTGGAAAAGTACTACTACCCTCATGATGAAAAAACTGTACCTGGAAAACTAAAAACCACTGGACTACATAAAGGAAAAAATAAGTAAAAAGGAAAAAATTTTCTATGGTCATCTGGCCTAAACAATCTAGTCACAAATAAAGGAAAGATGATCAAATTGTCACCAGAACTTTTTGTCAGCTGATTTTTTTTTTTTTGCCAGAAGATAATGTGATAATATGTTTAAGATTCTCAAGAAAGGAAAATAGGAGCTAAAGAATCAACTAAATACAATCTCAAGTATAAAGGCCACAGACAAACTCATAAGAAATCAGGGTATATTGTCGCCATGAATGGTTATTGAGGAATCTTCTGGAAATGTATGTTACATGATGAGAATTACTGTAAAAACATCCATATAAGAGCTGCTGGCAGTGATTATCATTGGTTAATAAAATCACAAAAGTAAAGATAACCCTGTGCAAGTCTTGACAAAACCACACAACACCATACATGAATTAGTATTGCCAACAAAAGGAAAAGGAAACCTGAAAAGTATTTGAATTTGTTAGTTTCCAGAAAACAGAAGAGAGGGGACTCTGTTAAATAATATAATATAATATAATATAATATAATATAATATAATATAATATAATTAATATAATATAATGGTGTTGCATTCAGTAGAAACCCAGACTGTGTGAAACTCTATAGGGCAAACAAATACAACCCTATTTCTTAATAAAAATTTCAGGACAGAAATGAGAATGAATTCAAAAGAAAACCTATAGATTAAAAGAGACAACAAGATACTTATTAACCAATCAATATGTGGATCTTTCTTGGATCACGATTCAAAATATAAGGTGCAAAAATAAGATATATATAGGACAACTAAGGAAAAGTCAGAAATGGTTTCTTGTGCTTCATTGTTTGAATAACTCTTCCAGTGCTCTGATCTTCAGTGTGGGAGAAAGTCAGAATCCAAAGTAGTTGCTCTGAGATTCCTTCAATGTCAATCACACTTTTTACTTTTTAATGAGACCTCCAATCTTCCTCAGCTTACTGTCAGGATCCACCTCTCTATTATTTTATCATCACATGTTAAATTTTCCACATTTTATTTGTCTTTATGTTTTTCTTCTTCTTCTTCTTTTTTTTTTTTTTTAAATCTTTCCCTCCCTTTATCTCTGTTCCCCTTTCTCCCTAGTCTTGCCTAATTCCTCATGTAACTTTTCAAAAGCTGGTTACAGGCCTTCTCTTCTTGGCTGTGCTATAGATGTTATTCCCTCATCCTCACCCTGATGATCACTCCCTTTCAAAGAGTTGAATTCAGAAAAGGAAGCTCTCACAAGGCAGTCTTAGAATAGTAACCTAGACAATAGCACTCAGAATCTAGGAAGACACATGCTTTTTCTATTTAAAAATTACTGAAATGCTGGTACCTTGATCACAGTAGGTACTCTATTCATATTTACTGATGAAATCAATGAAGAAATAAAATAACATTCAGAAGAGCTAGGGTTTTTCCCCCCACCCCCAAAAAAGTCACCTTACCTTATACCTTTTGAAGTTTATCATTTTCATCCCTATATGCCTTGCTTTCTATCCAGGAAATGAATACACCAAAGCCCTACAAAACAACACCTTGCCCTTTCATGTAGTGAAGGTTAGCCCATGTGTCAGGGAAGCACAGATATGTTAGATTAGGCACTCCTTTAGGGCAGGAAGCTTGTTAACTCAAGTTTAGATCTCTGTGCTTACACACCCTATAGTTGTAGGATGTTACAGTTATAGGACCTTAGATCCAGCATGTAAATGTTCTCTTCTGGGTCACACACACATCAATGACCCTGACTTAAGGCAAAACTGCAAAGCAGGCTTTTTGCTTTTGGTATTTTTTGCCTTCCTACTCTATATCCTCTATACCCTTCTGTTGTTTTCTACTGACAAAAGTCCCTCCTTCAATACAACAACTCTAAAAACTTGCCAATCACCTAATGTCCTGTGTTCTAATTAAGCCTGCCCACTTTGTTCTGACATTTCTATGTCACCTTCATCAATATCATTATTTCTAGGTTACCGATCTTGGGTCATTTGTCTTAAGTCATTCTTAATAAGACACAAGTAACAAATAGGTTTAGTCTAAATTATTCTCTGCTTCGTACAAGTATGTAAATCAGATTGTCTTGAACTTTATGGTGATGCTACTGGTCGAGGTATTAATGAGATTTTTCTGATTCCTCCTGTTTTGTTACTCCTCCCTGACTCATGGGGTTTATTGTGAGAACTAGTGCGGCTTTGGGGAAGTGCCTTGTTTCCTGCCATGAGATCTTGGGCCAGGAAATAATTTCTAAGCTTGTCTAGTAAAGTTCATCAACTTGCTTTGAAGTAGACCTATGAAAGTAATGAAGGGAGCAGATTTTCACAAACTTCTTTCTTTTGGGGGAGGCAGTGTATACTGGGGATTGAACTCAGGGGTACTCAACCACTGAGGCACATCCTCAACCCTATTTGGTATTTTATTAGGAGACAGGGTCTCACTGAGTTGCTTAGCTCCTCGCCTGGCTGGCTTTGAACTCGCAATCCTCCTGTCTCGGCCTCCCAAACCACTGGGATTACAGGTGTGTGCTACTGCACCTGGCTCACAAACTTCTTTGTATGCCACTGAATAATAAGGTTTGTGACCACTAGTATTTTCCAAGTGATCTAAGAAGGATTAGAAACACATGCATACAAATGTTCATACATTTACAAAACTATTAGGTTATGTGGCGTATTGAATTATCAGTAGATCACCAGAGTTCTTTAGCAATACATTTTAAAAACATCCGTCCAGTAATCCATTGTGTAAACTAAAGACAGTTTAGATTTTTATCTGAAAGAAAATGGTCAAGATTTGGTTCCTTTATTATTATTATTAATTTTTTTATTTTTACAGACTTCATTTTGATTCATTGTACACATATAGGGTACAAATTTTTATTTCTATGGTTGTGCATGATGTACATTCATATCATTCTTGTTAATCACACATGTACGTAGGGTAATGATGTCTGTCTCGTTCCAACATTTTTTATACCCCCACCCCCTCCCCCTCTTATTTCCCTCTACATAAGCTAAAGGATTGGTTCTTGATTAAACCATTAATTAAATCCTGCAAGGGAAGGAGTTGGCTGTGCATTTACTGTTTACTTGTAGTGTAGCACCCTCTAGTGTTCATAGAGAAACTAGCTTTCTACAACTTTCCTAGCTTGCCTTGCCTTGATGGTTATCTAAGCATATTATCACCTTGGCCTGTCAACCAAAGAAGTGTTGCTTGGAGATGTTTCTAAGTCAGGAAATATAGATTGCATTAGTTCTAGTTCCAAAACAAAGAATAATATCTTAAATTCCTAACGATCAGAGTTGACATATATTGACATGCACATATGACATGCATATTTTATCACTCTTCAAGTCTAATGTCTCTTTATTTCCTAATAAAATAGCCTGTGAATGTTGGAAATTACTAATTTGCTTTAACTTTGGTTGCTTTTCAACAAACACATCTTTAGATGGCAAATAATCAATTCCTCTGAGTATAATTGGTAATATAAAATGTCATATAGGTGTAAGGTTGGCACTTACATAATATCACTCCCTATCTGCACCTCCAGCAGAATTTCACTACTAAAAGAAGCCACAAGGTATCAACTTAGGTACTAACATTTAGAGCTTTTGTACCCAAAGTGTGGTCCATGGCAACATCTAAGAACTTTAGGAATGTAGTGCCTCTCTCCCCCATCCCCTCTACTGAATCAGTACTTAAACAGAATCCCCAGGTGATTCAGATGCATGTTAAATTTTGGGAAGCACTGACTTAGAGTTTTTTTTTAACATCTCCTCCCCACCCCCGCAAAAAAATTTGAACATTGATCAAAACATGACTAAGGACTTTCATTAATGAATTTTGGATTTACAATACTTCATTCTTAGAAAAATTTTACTTTCTGACTCATGGCTTATTCCATAGAAATCTTATCACTGTTGTTGAGACTTTCATCGCCAAATGAAAACAGGAGGCACAGTCCTTTCCTACCAGATCTGTCATCTTCATCTCTAGGGAAATATAGTCAGGGAATCACTTAGGGTAGCTGAGAGGGAAATTGCCAACTGTGAAATTTCAGGGAGTGCAAACACTAGCAAAATTATTTAGGTCGACCTTGATAGAATCATGGTTTGAACTGATAGTAGGAGGTGAAGCTTAAATAGTTTTTGACAATTGAAGTAGAAAGAAACACTTAGATCTTATGAAAGAACTTATTAAAGTTGGAGATTTTAAAGTTTGGTTCATCTTAGATCTTAATTTTATTTTACCTTCTCTTTCTTATGTTTACAAATTTAGTAAGTTTATTATGAGAATAAGAGCAGTTCCTGCCTTTTGTTTTTTGATTCATGTTCAATTAGTTCATAAACTTGACACATTACTATCATTCCAAATTTAAATTTCCTAAGGCATTTAATCACCTAATGATCTCAAAGATCTTAGATGCATAGTAGGATAGACTTAGAAGCAGTTAAGACAAATTTTTCTATGAACTTAGACAAGTTTTGAAAATGTAGTTAAGTCAAATTTATAGCCATGATAAACTAGGTTGTTTTAGATAACACACTTAATCAAATTCTTACCTTTGCTAGAGTCACGGCTAATATCTATTAAATATTTCAAATTAAAGCTTCAAGGCAAAATAATATTCCAGATTCTAAAAATTTAAATAATAAACAAAGATTATCTCCATAATCATAAAACTTACTACTAAGTTTAGTGCACAGGTTGGACTTATGTCATCTCTATATTTCTACATTGTCCTAGCATTTAATAGGCACATAACTAAAGAATGCTGAAGTCATATTTGATCCATGACCAGTACTGTGGTCCATTTATGACTGGGTATAGAAAGACACTGGACCGGAACACAAGACCTCAATGCTACTTTCTAAACTATAGATTACCATGATGAACTTTCCTTAGGTTAAGTCTTCTTTGTCAGTGGGGGAATCCACTTCCGTGGCTATTAGCTGGGGCTTAGTTTCATGACCCAGTGCATCCCTTGTCTCCTGAGTGTATTCTACCTTTATTCAATTTTTATTGTAAACTCTTCTAACATTTTCTCACCCCAGTTTGGGTAGATGGAATTCTGTACCCCCTACTAGGGCTGGAGCTAATGTCTTCTTTGTGTAATTAGTGTTAATTGAAACCTCACCTTTATCTAGGATATAAACTGTCTTTGTAGTTTATTTTATTGTCTGTCTCATTGCCTTCCATTTAATAGGAATTCTGCTGACATTGCTCTCTGACTGGAGTTTGACTAAGAATAATACCCTGGGTCCTGTGTTACTGGATCCTGCTTAGGAGACAGATATTTCAGTGTGTCAAGAATTCTGGGTTATGACTTGTGCTGGCACAACAACGAGTTAATCAAGAAAAATAGTCCTTATGGGATTTCTTCACTATGTGGAAGCCTAGTTGATTTTTCTGGAAAGGAAGTGAGAGGTTTAAGAATTTACTTTTTGTCGTCGGTTGGGTCCCCAGGCAGCGCATATCAAGGCTCTGAGCTCTGCATGCTAGAGGTCTATTGGGGTGAACCCTTGGGGAAAGTACCTCTGACAAGTGAGGGAAGTCAAATCAGAGACAGAACTTGCAGTGCAGTGCAGCTATAGTGCAGGCCCCAGTCACTTACACCAGGAACCGTTAAGTGGCTCTCCCACTCTCCCAGGCTATGTATCCTCACCATTTCTTTTTTTTTATACCCTCACCATTGAGCAGGCATTGGATTTGTAAAGCTCCTAAGGAAGGGTATCTCCTTGAACCAGACAGCTGAGAGCAGTTCCCAGGAAGGGTCTTAGCTGAGTAAGCAGGAAACACTCCTGGCAGTTGGGAGAGTAAGTGCCTTGATCAGAAAGCTGGGGAGGTGGGAGGAAGAGTGCAATCACTTTAAATGTTGTTATTATTATTATTAAAAAAGAAGGGCTTTGCCCAGAAAATAATACGTTCTTTAGCTATGGAAGTTAATTCTAGAAGAGGCATTATTACAGTAAACTGATCCCTGTAATGCAAATAGCAATGTCTCTCTTTGCTGAGAGGCATTGTGGAGAATGCATGCACACATGGCTCTGATGTTGGCAGGGAGATGGCAACAGGGTTCTCTGAACCAACTGTCTCCTGCAGCTGTGAAAAGACACATAGCTTGGTTGCCAACTGTTGGGCTCATTGTGCTTTGGCTGAATTTAGTTCTCTCTTATGTCAACTTGCAATTCGATGTTCAAGAAAATTAGTCTGGTCTGCCACCATCTCCATCTCTTAGCAACTGAGAGAGATTGAAATAACAGCTGGGTAATTTGATACTGGGAATTTAAAGGTCATGAAAATGGAATATAATGGCTGTCTGTATTAAAGGGAGAAAATGATGTAATCCTAATGTTTAGAAATGTTTGGAATGCCATATGAGTTACAAAGAGCAAAAATCCAGTTTAAACTGGTTGGACTATTTCTCAGAATGATTAAAATTGAGTCCACAAGCTCCCGCAAACACAAGTATTTGCCTAAATATAAATCCCTGTGGAATGTTGGAACTGCAATGTAAAAAATAGTTTTTATGTTCTGCATTTATTTTCTCTGAGATTGACCTACAATTTTTTAATCCAAGTTTTGAATCAATAATTCCAGTGGATGACAGTTTAGAATTATACTTTACTTTGCTTTTTGTGTGTAATGGTGACAGGGACCAGGGGGTGAAGATGGGACAAAATGAGGGATGATCCTTGGAGACAATGATGTGCCGGAAACATGCTTCTTGGGCTGCTCACAGTGTTTCCAGGGTGCATGAACAACAAGTAATAATGGAATTGCACATTTGGAAACTGGAAAATGAGAAGTGGAAGCCAAGTGAAATCATTGATAACAAGTTATTTTCCTTCTTCCCTGGGGTTGGTGAAGAGGCCATCTGGTTTTCAGATTAGGAAAGTCAGAAAATAGAGTTTGTGTTCTAAGAATGAGTCAAATGTCATACTATAATGAAAATTCAAAGCAAAAAAGGAGAAATGGAAAAAAGACGGATGGGGAAGAAGAGCTTGAAAATGTCTAATTAGTGGGGTGAGCTGCTTGTTCTTTGCATTCCTGTAGGTTCATAATCCAAGCATTTTGCAACTGTTTAGTAAACCTGCCTGAACAAGATTCATTTGAAGGGGTGTAAATTACAGGGGAGGGGACTGAGAATCTCGAGCTTTTACATGGTAGGTAACTGCCTGGTCTTGTTTTTTCAGAATAACTTGTTCATCCACCACATAGGTAGCTTGGTTAGTGGTTAGACTTCTTTGACACCTTCTTGTGCAGTTGGATCATGGATCTGCTGCTATCAGTGTGATCATCCTTATTTTTTTTTTCAATGTTAAGAGAATTTAATTTCTTCCATGTGAAGTATTTCTAGTTCTTCAGAAAGAAGATTTGATTTTATGACATAACTTTGAGAAGGTGAAGTAAAAATTCATTGACAAGAAATAAAGCTCTTCTCACCAATCTACTTTTTGCTTCCCCAATTCCCTCAAGACTACATTTATTCAATTTGTAGTAAATGAAGCTGAACCATGTGAAATTGCTGTTTTTATAGATCAGAAGCTGTTGAGTGTAGGTAATTTCACAAGGTTCAACTTCTACTATACAAACAAGTTCTCTGATTAAAAAAAAAAAAAAAGAAAAAAAAGAAAAAGAAAAAGCTGAGTGATTGTGAGTACTCCCCTTACTTAGAAATCTCTGAGGAGAGAAGAAAGGCATCAAGGAAAACAAACTGACAACTTATTTGTAACCAAACTAAATTCCAGGTGGGGCCGGCTTCTAGTTCACATAAAAATAATAGGAATTACATCTTGAAGGAAATCCCAGAGCACTTCTTCCAGAGGAAAGGGAGGATTTAAGTTTCTATTGCAGAATATGTTTCCAGTTCACTGGGCCTTGTATATACTTCTAAAATTCTGTTTGATATTTCCACTTCACTCATTTTATAAAACTTTTTCTGATTCAGATTTCTGTGTTACATTTATGTAAATTTATTTATATGCTCTCTGCTGTGGAGAATAGGAAATATACCAATTTTTGACTAACAGATGAAAACTTTAACTTTCCATTAATTTAGGAAATAGGTACACTTCTGATAACTTCCATACCTGTATTAGTCAGCTTTGCTGTGACAAAAATACCTGACAAGAACAACCTAGAGGAGGAAAAGTTTATTTTTACTCTAAGTTTCAGTCCATGGTCAGTCAACTGCATTGCTCTGGCCCTGAGGTAAGGCAGAATATCATGGTGAAAGGGCGTGGCAGAGGAAAGCTGCTTAGTTCACGACAGCCAGGAAGCAGAGAGGGCTTGAGTACAAGGAGCCAGGGATAATATAATCCCCAAGTGCACAATCCCAATGACCTACTTTCTCCAGTCATGCCTAACTTTCTATAGTTACTATCCATTAATCAATTCAAATAATTAATCAAATGGATTAGTCCACTGATTAGGTTATAGCTATCATAACTGAATGATTTCTCCTCTGAACATTGCTGTATTGTGTCACACATGAGCTTTTGGGGAACACCTCATATCCAAACCATAACGATAGTGCAGACACATTCATTCTCAAGTGTATATTTTCATTTGAGACATGGGAAGCATATTTCTTTAATTTTTCTCTCTGGAAATGAACACATGGTGTTATAGCCTAATGGAAATTATACAAAGGAATGGACATCTCAGTGTAGGACTTCATACTTAATTCCACAGCTTATAAATATATGATTATCAGTGAATCTCCACTTAATTCTTATCATATGATGGGTGCTTGTATATACTATCACTTTTTCCTCCGCACTCTGTGATGTGGGTTTTAATTCTAAATCCCTTTAAAAAATGAGGGAACCAAGGCACAGAGGTGAAGATTTTGTCCCAAGGACCCATGGTTGTTAATAGTAATGCTAAGATTGACTTTAGGCTGTATCTAAAGACAGCTTTCTCAATTACCATACCATTTTCTCCTTAATATCAAATGCAACTGCTTCAGGCATCCCCCAATTCATCATTTTTGGTGTCTTTTGGTTGTGAGTTCTTACTTTGAAGGAGTTATTTGGGCACAGTATTTTGAAGGACTGATGAAGGGTACATGGTGACAGCTATATGAAGAGCAAAGCTTCTAAAGAAGCATCTTGTGAATTTTCTCTATGTGGAGGAGCAAGCAAACTGCCTTCTGTTCTTATACAATCAGTATGTTCACCTGCACTGTCATATCTTAATCTGATAATCAGAATCTGCAGACAAAAATCATTTTTATCTCTTTTTAATACCCATAAGATTGTTTTAAGCTGCTTTTAACTAGCAGTACTTGCATATTATTTATTTAGTGCCTTCAAATTTTCCTACTTCCATACAGAAACAAATGTTCGACATGTTATTCTTAATTATATTTCTATGGTAGATTTTCTAGGATCTAATACAATATCAATTAAAAAATTACTGAGTGTTTACCATATTCCAATACTTTTAAAATAATTTTTATTTGTTCTTATAACTTATACATGACAGTAGAATGTATTTTGACATATTATACATATATAGAGTATAACTTCCCACTCTTCTGGTTGGACATGATGTTGAATTACATTGGTCATGTATTCATATATGCATTAATATATGCAAATGTCTGATGAATTCTACTATCTCTCCTATTCTCATTCCTCCTCCCTTCTCTTCATTCCCTTTGTCTAATCCAAAGTACTTCTATTCTTCCCTAACCACCACCACCTTATTGTGAAGTAGCATCCACATATCAGAGAGAACATTTGGCATTTGGTTTTTTGGGATTGACTTATTTCACTTAGCATGATATTTTCCAGTCCCATCCATTTACTGGCAAATGCCATAATTTCATTCTTCTTTATGGCTGAAAAATATTCCATTATGTATATATACCACATTTTCTTTATCCCTTCATTTGAAGGGAACCTAGGTTGGTTCCATAGTTTAGCTATTGTGACCTGAGCTGTTTCTAAAATTGATGTGGCTGCATCACCAGAGTATGCTGGTTTTGAGTCCTTTGGATATATACTGAGGAGTGGGATAACTGGGCCAAATGGTGGTTCCATTCCAAGTTTTCTGAGGAATCTCCACACTGTTTTCCAGAGTGGTTGCACCAATTTGCAGTGACCAGCAATGAGTGTCCCTTTTTCCCCACATCCTTGCCAACATTTATCGTTCCTTGTATTCTTGATAATTGTCATTACAACTGGAGTGAGATGAAATATCAGTGTGGTTTTAATTTGCATTTCTCTAACTGCTAGAGATGTTGAATGTTTTTTTCATATATTTGTTGACATCATATTTCTTCTGTGAAGTGTCTGTTCAGTTCCTTTGCCAATTTATTGATTTTTTTTTCTTTTGGCATTTAGTTGTTTTGAGTTCTTTGTATATCTTGGAGATTAATATTCTGAGGTGCTGGTGGCAGAGATTTTCTCCCATTCTGTAGGCCTCTCTTCATGTTCTTGATTGTTTCCTTTGCTGTGAAGATACTTTTTAGTTTGATACAATCCCATCTATCGATTCTTGATTTTACTTGTGCTTTAGGAGTTTTATTAAGAAAGTCGGTTCCTAAGCCGACATGATATAAATTTGGGCCTACTTTTTCTTCTATTAGGCACAGGGTCTCTGGTCTAATGCTTAGGTCCTGGATCAACTTTGAGTTGAGTTTTGAGCAGGGTGAGAGATAAGGGGTTTAACTTTAACTTCATTGTGCTACATATGAATTTCCATTTTCCCGGCACAGTGTGTTGAAGAGGCTATCTTTTCTTCCATGTATGTTTTTGGCACCTTTGTCTCATATGTGATAACTGTATTTCTGTGGGTTTGTCTGTGTGTCTTCTATTCTGTAACATCGGTCTACGTATCTGTTTTGGTAACAATACCATGGCATTTTTGTTACCATTACCATTATAGCTCTGTAGTATGATTTAAGGACTGGTATTGTAAATTCTTCTTCTTCACTTTTCTTGCTAAGGATTACTTTGGCTATTTTGGGTCTCTTATTTTTCCAAATGCATTTCATGACTGCTTTTTCTATTTCTATGAAGAAAGCAATTGGAATTTTAATAGAAATTGCATTAGATCTATATAGGACTTTTGGTAGTATTGTCATTTTTAACAATGTTAATTCTGCCTATCCAAGAGCATGTGAGATCTTTTCATCTTCTGAGATCTTCAATTTCTTTCTTTAGTGGGTTCTATACTTCTTGTTGTAGAGGTCTTTCACCTCTTTTGTTAGATTGATTTGGAAATTTCTTTTTTTGAGGCATTGTGTGAATGGGGTACTTTTCCTAATTTCTCTTTCAGTAGATTCATCACTGATGTATAGGAATGCAACTGATTTATGGGTGTTAATTTTATATCCTGCTACTTTGCTAAATTCCTTTATTAGTTCTAGTTTTCTGGGTCTTCTAAATACAGAATCATATAGTTGGCAAACAGGGGAGTTTGAGTTCTTCTGTTCTTATTCATGTCCCTTTAATTTCTTTTTTCTATCTAATTGCTCTGGCTAGAGTTTCAAGGATAATGTTGAATAAAAGTGGTGAAAGAGGGCATCCTTGTCTTGTTTGCAGTTCTTAGAAGGATTGCTTTTAATTTTTCTCCAATTAGAATGATGTTTACCTTGGGCTTAGCATAAATAGCTTTTATAATGTTGAGGTATGTTCCTACTATCCCTAGTTTTTCTAGTGTTTTGAGCATGAAGTGGTTCTATATTTTGTCAAATGCTTTCTCTGCATCTATTGAGATGATCATATGATTCTTGTTTTTAAGTCTATTGACTTAAATTATGTTTATTGATTTCCATATACTGAACCAACCTTGCATCCCTGGGATGAACCCTACTTCATCATGGTGCACTATCTTTTTAATATGTTTGTGTATGCAGTTTGCCCGAGTTTTATTGAGAATTTTTGCATCGATGTTCATCAGGGATATTGGTCTGAAGTTTTCCTTCCTTGATGTGGCTTTGTCTGGTTTAGGTATCAGGGTGGTACTAGCTTCATAGAATGAGTTTGGAAGGGCTCTCTCTTCTTCTGTATCATGGAATAATTTGAGGAGTATTCGTGTTAATTCTTCTCTGAAGGTCTTGTAGAACTTAGCTGAGAATCCTTTTGGTCCTGAGCTTTTCTTAGTTGGTAGGCTTTTGATATCATCTTCTATTTTATTGCTTGAAATTGATCTGTTTAAATTGTGTATGTCCTCCTGGTTCAGTTTGGGTAGGTCGTATGTCTCCTTAAATTTGTTGATGTCATCAAGATTTTCTTTTTTATTGGAATATAAATTTATTTATTGGAATATGAATGGTTTCTAATTATAATCTGTATTTCAGTAGTGTTTGTTGTGATATATCCTTTATCATCACAAATTTTAACAATTTGAGTTTTCTCTCCTTTTCATTAGTGTGACAAGGGTTTATCAATTTTATTTTTTTCAAAGAACCAACTTTTTTGTCAATTTTTTGTTTCTTTCATTTCAGCTCTGATTTTAATTATTTCCTGTCTTCTGCTTTTGGTGTCAATTTGTTCTTCTTTTTCTAGAGTTTTGAGATGTAATGTTAAGTTATTTATTTGGCAGTTTTCTATTATCTTAATGAATGAGCTCAATGCAACAAACTTTCCTCTTAGTACTTCACAGTGTCTAGAGACTTTGATATATTGTGTTGCTATTCTCTTTTACCTCTAAGTAATTTTTTATTTCATACCTGATTTCTTCTGCTATCCATTGGTCATTCAGTTTTATTTAGTCTCCATGTGTTAGAGTAACTTCTGTTTTATTTTATTTTATTGTTGATTTCTAATTTTATTTCATTATGATCTGTTTGAATGCAAGGTATTATCTCTATATTTTTGTATTTGCTAAAGGTTGTTTTGAGGCCTAAGATATGGTCTATTTTGGAGAAGAATCCATGTGCTGCTGAGAAGAAAGTGTATTCAGTCATTGATGGATGAAATACTCTATTTATGTCTGTTAATTCTAAATTATTGATTTTATTAGTTAATTATATAGTTTGTTTAGTTTTTGTTTGGAGGATCTATCCAGTGGTGAGAGAGGTGTGTTAAAGTCACCCAGTATTATTGTGTTGTGGTCTATTTGATTCTTGAAATTGAGAAGGGTTTGTTTGATGTATGTAGATACTCCATTGTTTGGGGCATAAATATTTACAATTGTTATGTTTTATTGATGTATAATTCCTTTAAGCAGTATGAAATGTCCTCTTTTGTCCCTTCTAACTTTGACTTAAAGTCTACATTATCTGATATGAGGACAGAAGCCTCTACTTATTTATGAGATCCATGTGAGAAACATGTTTTTTACCATCCCTTCATCTTCAGTCTGTGGGTGTCTTTGCCTGTGAGGTACATCTTGTGGAGACAAATATTGTTGGGTCTTGTTTTTTAATTCATTCCTACAGCCTCTGTCTTTTGATTGATGAGTTTAGGCCACAGATGTTCAAAATTATTATTGAGATATCATTTGTATTGCCAGTCATTCTGATTTATTTCTGGTTTTTAATTTGAATTAATTTACCTTTTGATTGACTATTTCTTTAGTGTAGTTCTTCCCTTTCCTGGTTTTCACTTCATTCTCATGGAATATTTTGCTGAGAATATTCTGTAGTACATAGTTGCGAATTTTTTTAACTTTTGTTCATCATGAAAGGTTTTTATTTCATCCTCAGATCTGAAGCTTAATTTTGCTCAGTATAGTATTCTTGGTTTGCATCCATTTTTTTTCAGAGCTTGGTATATATTGTTCCAAGATCGCCAAGCTTTGAGTGGCTGGGTGGGGAAATCTGCTGAGATCCAGATTGGTTTCCCTCTAATTGTAATCTGATTTTTTTCTCTGGCTGCCTTTAAAAATCTATCCTTACTCTGTATGTTAGGCATTTTCATTATAATGGGCCTTGGTGTGGGTCTGTTTTAATTTTGTATATTTGGGGTCCTGCAAGCCTCCTATATTTGATTTTCCATTTCATTCTTTATATTTGGGAAATTTTCAGATATTATTTCATTGAGAAGATTGTGCATTCCTTTGGTTTGTATCTCCAGGCCTTCATCTATCCTGAGAAATCTTAAATTTAGTCTTTTCATGTTATACCATATTTCTTGGAAGTTCTCTTCATGGTTTTTTAACATATTTTCTTTATAGCCAACTTTATTTTCAAGATTATATATTTTTGTCTTGCCTAAAACTCTGTCTTCCAAGTGGTCTAGTCTGTTAATGATGATTTCCATTGAATTTTTAATTTGGTTTATTGAGTCCTCATTTTGAGGATTCCTGCTTGATCTTTTCTCAGAACCTTTAACTCTTTATTGAAGTGATCTTTCACCTTCTGTATTTTCTCTCTGATTTCACTCCTTACATTATCCTTCACCTTGTGAATCAGTTTAACTATATACATTCTAAACTTCTTCATTGACATTTCTTTCACTGTGATTTCAATAAATTCTATTATTGGAGAATCTTGGTTTGTTTGGGGTGATTTTTTTTGCCTTGTTTTTTCATGGTATTTTTGTGTCTAACCATCCAGCTGTATGGATCTGAGGCAGTAGAGTTTCTACCTTGTGGACTTATAGTTCCCTGAAGGTTTCCAGTACCTTAACTGTTAAGAAGGAGACAAATAATAACAACAACCAATGCAAACTATGTAGAGCCTTAAACCAAACAGCTCCTGCTAAGATACCTACAGTTTGTTGCAATAAAGAGAAAAGATATGTTCAGTTATTGCTTACAATAAAAACAGTAAGTTTGCAAAAGGGTTTTCAGTTTCAAATAGTGGGACAAGGGAGAACAGAAGTGGTGTAGGATATGATGATTGTGAGAAAGGAGTACAGAAGATAGAAGTAGAAAATTAAAGAGTGAAAGAATGAGCAATAGAGGTTGACTGTTAGCAGGAGAAAAGAGAGAATTAAGGGAAACAGATGAGTGAGAGAAAAAAATGTACACATAAAATAACAATTTTTAAAAATTGAAAAAAGCAAAAATGAAAGAATGAAGACAAAACTGAAATATACTAATTAGATATCCTTGTCCTCAATAAATTGATCAGTGAAAAATAATTGGCTTCAAAAATGGTGGAAATATGAAAGAAAAGGAAAAAAAAAGATCTTGATAAAAATTAGACAATTGTTTCTGCTGGAGATCAAAAGATTTTCTGCTTCCCTTCTCTGCAGTGTTAGATCTGGAGTGTGATGCTTGTTCCACAGTCAGGGTTGGGTTGCTAGGAGAGGGTTAATCCTGGAGGCAGAACTCCTAGAGGCAGGGTTTAGGCTTCTGTATGCTTTAGGCTCTTGGCTGAATGCTAGCTAGTCTGGAGATTTTAAGTCAGTGCACCTTCAGGGCCAAGCAATTGCCAGTCCATTCTGAAAGAGTGATCCCTAGGGATCTCCTTTGGGTTACACTTTTGTAGTGTAGGAGTCAATTCTTAGCCAACTATGTTGCATACAGACCCTATGATTTCTAGTCTTGGGTTCACTCTCAAACTAAATTTCTCCTTTTCGCCCTGTTGAATTCCTAGTCAGGCAATTCTCTTCTGGCTGGTCCTGCAAACAGCTGGATTGGAGGGTGGGGGGAAGTCAGGTGGGTTTCCATGACCAATACTATCCTGTGTAAACCTCTCTCCACACTTGATTTTCTCCTGGTCACATAGGCACATTCCCTGTCTCGCAGTGTGGGTTTTCCAAACTTGAATTTCCAGGCAGACTCAGGTCTGCCAGACATTGACTCCCTTGGTTTTCGGTCCCAGTGCCATAGCTGCAATGTGGTTCCTTCTTCTGTCCTCCTCATACTAACAGGAGAGATGCAGTTTCTTTCCCATATAAGGATATTGTACAGTGCACCTTACAGTTCAACTGGGCAGTGTCTTTGATTTCTAAACTCTCCATACCCAGACAGACCTCAGTCATTCCAAAAATGTGGGTTCCTTTAATTCCCTCATTGCTTTACTGTTTTTGTGGAGGGACTGTTCTGGCTTATGCCTCTGGCTGCTGTCATGGCTGTGGCGCTGGGGATTTTTTCCCTTTTTGATAGTATTTGGTCTCCTGAGTCCCTGATCTGTTTTGAGTTTCTAGTATTAAATTCCAGTAAAGGCCCCCCTAATTTGTGTTCATTTACCCTTATTTCTGAGAAGTTGCTTGTCTGCTTTTCTTGGTTTTTCACCACAAAGCAGCCAGGGAAGCAATGTCTTTCAAAATCTCCATATAGTTTTTCCAGCATAGTGATGAAGGAAAAATGACAGAAATTCTGACCTCATGTGCTTAACATTCTTATAGTAATTAGTTTTTAAGAGTTATAAACAGAAGGCTAAGGCAAAAGAATGGATCTGTAGAAGAAATTCCTTAGGTAAGATTGAAAGGCCTGGGAGAAATACACAGAAATGTTATTCAGGAGCCTCTGAAGTCATCATACTCAGACAGGCAAAGAGCAAAATGGGTACTGGAGGAGGTTTAAGTTGTGATTTATTCTCAGAAATGTATTGTATTAAGATATTTATATAGCAATCTAAGTGTCCTACTGGATTTTAGCCTTTTTAAAGATTTATAAATTCTAGTTAGCTATATTTTACTGTGTCAGATAAAGATCAAAACCCTTATACACTGGACCACAAGTTGAGGATCTTTATGTATTAAGGGTTAAAGATAACAGAGAGAAAAAGAGAAAAAATATATCCATAAGTAGAAGCAGCTAAGGAGAGAAGCTGATGTTGGGGTTCACAATTTTCCCAAGCAATGGCTCAGGCCAGTGAGTTGAAGCTCAGCTCTAAAGCAACTTGGCTTCCATATGTGTGTTAGTGGTTGTCCTGGCAAACAAATTTAGTGCCACAATTCCAAGATTAGTGTTGTATCACAAACTTTCAAAAATGTCCTGTGTCATGTTTATTACTTTGGTCCCCCAAATCAGATTTATCTTTTTATCTTTTTAGTAATAAAACATTTTTATTTATAGAGATCTTATTATAACTGAGAGGCGGTTTAGACTGGTGGTTTAAGTGAGTTGTTTCTTGGAGCCCCAAATGTCTGGATTCAAATATCGACTCTACTTCTTACATAGCTGCATGAGGCAGTTCACTGTACTTCATTTTTCTCTGCTGCAAAAAGACTATCATAATAATAGTATCTACCTCATAGGACTGCAATGAGCATTAAATTACATATATCTGTGAAATGCTTAGAAACATGCCTGGCCATAGAAAGCACTGTGTAAATGTAGCTAGTCTAATGAGAGAATCTTAGATTCTCTGTAAATAGGCATGGCATAGCTGGGGATTACCCTCAATGGTAAATCTTCCTAACAGCTTGACAGACCTCATGGATTTCAACCCTAAATGCCAACAGCAAGCTCTAAGACTCAGAGCATAGTCATGGGCTAAGCATTACCATGTGTGGAGTTTTGAATTTTCTTTTTCTTTGCTTTCTCTTCTTCTTTTTCTAAAGAGATAGGGTCTTGCTATGTTGCCCAGGTTGATCCTCAAATCCTGGGTTCAAGTGATTCTTCTCATTCAACCTCCTGGGTAGTTGAGACTATAAGTGTGCACCACTGTACCCAGCTTCCTGAATTTTCTTTTTCAGTGACTAAGAGCAACATCACTGAGTGTTGTTGCCAGTAAATGTCACACACACATACAAGAGTGTGCCTGTAAGCCAAGTCAATGTGTGATTGCCATCAAATGTGTCAGGAAGACATCATGCTCAAATCTGTGAAACTATGGAATAGATGTCAGGGAAACAACCTGCCTTCTGTTAAACAGATGACTGATTGATAAAGTAAATGAATAGCGAGGAGGAAAATTCCAAACTCCAATTCGAGTCAAGATGTGAAGCAGCAGCAGTTAAGCTAACAGCTTGTAGGTGACAAAGATTGAAAAATGGACTGAATGTCCTCAGAAGGGAAAGCCATCAGATGAGACATCTGCTATCAGAAAACACAAAAAAGTAATATGATACAGGAATGAGATAATCAGCATGTGGATAACTAGATTTAACCAGAAATACAGGTCTGTTCAAGGTGCCAGTTAGGAAAGAAGGTGAATAAAATCCAGGCAGATTTTATGGGGAGGTCATTGAACATATACACTATATTGTGATAATTAGATATAAAGAAAGATAACTATAGCTCTTTTAGGCAAAAGATGGGAATTGATAGAAGCTTGCTACATATACAGGCAAAGAGAATGGTTGGATTGAACAGCAAATGGAAAAAATTCCTTGGTGTAATGGTCAAGAATTCCTAATTTCTACTGCGTTGTCCTCTTTGACTCAGACCAAAATAAGAATGCAGGAGAAGGGAGCTAGTCTCAAGTCAGGGGGAACTGAGTTAAATATACTGGCTGCCCATTCCTATTTCCATGGAAATTTGACATGGTGAAAGAATCCTAAGTGTATGGTGAGAATGCTTCCGAGGAAGGATTCCATTGATTGTTTGACTTTAGACTTAGGAACATGTGGCTACTATCAGAAAATTTTCACCTCAGTAGATTCTTAATACTGAATAAATTATCTTGAAAATCATTTTCTATTGTTTTCCCTGATTATATGAATAATACATATACTTATAAAATAATAAGAAAACAAACATTATCTATGGCCTCCTGGAGATAATATTGTCAATATATATTTTTCTTTTTTCTAGTTTTTATTTACATGTTCACAAAAACTGAATTCAGAATCCATCACAATTTTGTACATTGTTTCTGTAACTTAATATTCTATCCTGAAATTTTTCTTGTGTTATGTAGCTGGGCTCCTATATTTATTTTTCTCATAACTCTTGTGCTCAGGAAATCTCTAACAAATTAATTACAAAGGGATTTTGCTATGATCTGAATGCTTGTATGTGCCCTTCAAATCCATATGTTGGCATCCTAAATACCAAGATGATGGTGTTAGGAGGTGGGGTCTTTTGGAGGTAATTAGGTCATGAAGGTGGGCCTCTTATGAAATGTAATTAGCGCCCAAGGAAGACCCCTTGCTTCTTCTACCACGTGAGGATACAGCAAGAAGGTGCCATCTGTGAGTGAGAAGGTCCTCACCAGATGCCATACCTACTATCCTCTCCATCTTAAATTTCCTACTCGCCAGAACATAGACTACCTGGTTTACAAAAAACAGCTGTCCAAAGTACTACATAAAATTAGAACCAAGAAGTGGGATGTTGCTAAAATTTCTAACAATGCAAAAGTGACTTTGGAACCAGGCAATGAATACATGCTGAAATAGTTTTGAGGTATATACATGCCATAAATGGACTAAAAAGGGTGATTCTAGTTAGGTCTCAGGAGAGGAAGAGAGCTGAGAAAGCCTCAGTCTTGATAAAGAACACCTAGAATTTTGGTAGAATTATATAAATGAAAAGCCCATCCTGAGAGGTCTCAATACAGAAATGACAAACAAGTTATTGGAAAATGAATGGAAAGTTTGTTAGAAAGAAGCAAAGAACTTGGCTGAATTGTGTTTGTGTCCTAGTGTTTTGTGGAAAGTAGAACATATGAGTAATGAAATAAGATAATTGGTTGAGGAAATGCTAAGCCAAGTGTTGAAGGAGCTGCCTGATTTCTTTTTCTTTTCTTCTTTTTTTTTAATTTTATTTTAGGTACTGGGGATTGAAGCTAGGGGTGCTGTACCACTGAGCTACCTCAAGCCCTACTCCCCTTTTAATATGAGTCACTAAGTTGCTGAGACTGACCTTGAACTTGTGGTTTTCCTGCCTTAGCCTCTTAAGTAGCTGGGATTACAGGTGTGTGCCATCATACCTGGCTTCTGATTTCTTTTGATAGCTTATAATAAAATGCAGGGAAAGAGAAATGATTTAAAGATGGAATTTCTAATCAAAAGGAAAGCAGAACTTAAATTTTTGAAAAATTCTCAGCCTATCCATTTTGGAAAACTGAGAAAACCCATTTGGGAGAGAATAAGTGTGGCCAAGTAGCTATTTGATAAGGAGATTAGTATGGATTGACTATCTCAACAGAGGCCAGATACTATTCATCAAGGCAATGGGAAATTTTTTTTTTTTTTTTTTTTTTGTCAGTGGGGGAGTACCAGGGATTGAACACAGGGGCACTCAACCATTCAGTCACATCTCCAGCCCTATTTTGTATTTTATTTAGAGATAGGGTCTCACTGAGTTGCTTAGTGCCTCACTGCTGCTGAGGCTGGTTTTGAACTCTTGATCCTTCTGCCTCAGCCTCCTGAGCCTCTGTGTTTATAGGCATCACCACCATGCCCTGTGGCAATGGGGTTTTAATCAGTCATTTGAACAGTTTCCTGAGCTGTCAGAAATTTATTTCTGTTGTTTCAAAGCTACCCAATTTATGGTATTTTGTTTTAACAACCCAAAGAGACTAAGGCAGATTTTAGAGTTCTGTACCTTCATCATATCAGTATAGTGATGGTTTAGGACCCGTGAGGCCTGTTTTGAATTTGCAGGTTACATTGGGTTGTGAGAGGATAAAACGATAAATGTAAGGAAACTGGACTGTGGAGTTGGGGTTTGTGCTCTTAAGAATTGTCCTTTGGGGTGTCTGACTAAATGCTTCCTAATTCAAACAAATGATAGGGAGTTTCTTGACTGAGAGAGAAATATTGGGTACTATGTCAGATATTTAGAAAGAAGAAGCAGTTGAGTTATTCTCCAGAATTGGGTGAAAAATCATAGCTCCAAGTAGAGAAGTTTGGGTCATAGCTGAAAAGGAAAAGAAAAATCACAATTAATATGAAGAATAAATGCTCTTATGTGAAATCATGCTTTAGTGAAAGATCTATGTTAAGCCTTGAAGGCTTATGATTGAAATAGTAGTACTAGATGCAGAATCCAAAGAACTTTTTTTTTTCTTAAACATTTGTGCCCTAGTCATACTGAAGGAGCCTACTCATAGTCATGCTTTGTGATGTTGTATTTCTTTCCATGATTTGTAGACATTTATGCAAAGTGACTCATACAGCTAATCTGAAGGAAGAAAACAGTTTTGTGATTTAGTGTAAACTGGAGTAGAGCTAAAAGATTTGTAAATACCGAAGATTTTTTTAAAAATCTATTTTCATTTTTCATTGTTTGAATTTAGATGTCACTGAGATAGGCAAATATTGACAGGTAAAGCTGATATAAGACATACTCTCAGGAGTTGGAATTCAATATACTTAATGACCCTGGCTCTGATTTTTTCTTATCTTCCTCAGCCCCAAACACTGCCTGCCCATGGTTGAAGATATTACTGGCCCAGGAAAGTATCTAGTTGCTTTTCTAGTTGCTTCAACACATAGAGAATTAATTCATATTTACAAATTTGTGTATGGTAAAGATACTTTAAAATACGTATATATATGTATATACTCACATAAGATTGTTGAAAAAATCAAACAATAGATAAGTGAATCCTTTTTTTTTGTTTTCTATTCTGTAGAAAAAGCTGTTGACAACTTGGTACATACTCTTTTAGTATTTCCATCCATATTTACATTCATATTTATATAATTTTTCTGAGGCAGGGGGATGTTGCTATTTTTCCCAGGCTGGACTTGAACTCCTGGTCTCAAGTGATTCTCTCACCTCAGCCTCCTGGGTAGCTGGGACTACAGGTGTGTGCCACTGTGCCAGTTTCATGTTTATGTAATTTACAAAATATGTTGATTACTATTATGTAGGCTACTTTCTTACTTGTGTAATATTTTAGGGTCTTTTTCTGTATCAATATATAAAGATTTAGTTTTCTGTTTGACTTTATTAATTGGTTGATTAGACAATACATTCAAAGATAAAAATTCCCAAGATGGTAAATGGTAAACACTGAGAACTTACCCTACCCTTGTTCTCTTGTCTCACATTTCCCCTCTCCAGAGGCAGTCATGCTATCTATTTCAAGTGCATCCTTCCAGAGCAAATAAAAAGAGCAAATGCTTTAGTACATAAGCAAGCTGTAACATCTCCCAGCATGAAAGAGGAGGAACTCTTCCTTGACTTGTACATTCCCTTCTAGCTACCCAATTTCTTTTTGTTTCCCTTACATAGTAATCCTTGTAGAATTGTCTCCTACAGTTTCCAATCTTCTTCTTCCACCTTCTGATGATCTCACTGTAGTCTCAGTTTTCATTCCATTTTAAGGATTCATTATCTTGGGAAACTACCTAAAGGTAAAAAAACAAAATTAAACTTTTCTCGGAACATAGAAACACCTTGCATACTCCTTTCTGATCATATCCCCTTTGTCTCTTCAGAAGAAACCAACTTTCGAACTTTATGATCATTTTTTTGATATATAGGTTTATTTCCCATGTAAGTATCTCTAAATACATAGTGTGATCTACCTGTTTTGGTGCTTCAAATAAATACAATCATGCAAGGGATATTCTTTTGTATCTGACTTCTTTTGCTCAAAATGTTTATGAGATTTATCCCTGAATGTTGCCTTTTTATTAGTTGATTTTTCCTGAATGTACTGAGACTGCCATATGATTTTTTGAAAAATTATTTTTTATACATTAAACCAAGCTTGCTTTCCTAGTATGAATCAATCCAACTTGGTTATGACTATTATCTTTTTTTAATGTATTGCTGAAATTCTTTTGTGAGGAATGGTCTATTTCTGGCTTACTCCTATCCCTCTGGAGTGGTCCTTTTGAGATCCTCTCTGAAAGTTTGGATTCTTAACTCAGATTCCTCCTTCTTGGTGGGTTCTGAGCTCAAGTTTTCATCTCTCCAGTACTGAAGTCTGTTAGAAGTTCTGCACAACTTTTTAACATACTCTGCTTACAAATTTGTAAAGGATTTGAGAGGGAAAATACTGCCAAATATCTTACCTCTCTGTATTTCTGTTCTTTGTGATATCTTAAACTTTCAAGTTCCTGCTACTTTGGAAACTCTCTGATGCCTTCAAACTAATTTTTTGGGGGGAGGAGGAGGGAACTGAACCCAGGAGCACTTTACTACTAAGCTATATCCTCCTACTTTTTATTTTTTGTTTTTTTTTTTTGTTTTTTTTTTTGGTACTGAGGATTGAACCCAGGGGTACTCGGCCACTGAGCCACATCCCCAGCCCTATTTTGTATTTTATTTAGAGACAGGGTCTCACTGAGTTGCTTAAGGCCTCGCTAAGTTGCTGAGGCTGGCTTTGAACTTGCGATCCTCCTGCCTCAGCCTCCCAAGTGCTGGGATTACAGGCGTGCGCCACCACGCCCGGCTTTTTTTAATTTTGAGACAGGGTCCCACCAAGTGGCTTAGGGCCTTACTAAATTGCTGAAGCTTTCCTTAAATTTACAATCCTCATGCATGCCTCGGCCTCTGGAGTCACTGGGATTTATAGGTGTGTGCCACCATGCCTGGTCACACTGATTTTTCTTTTTTTTTTTTTTGGTCAAGCTTGTCTGATTGTCCTTGGTAAGATAGTTGGTCCACATAAGCTAGTCTGCTGTAACCAGAAATGAAAACCAAGAAATGATATAAAATTTAAGAAATTATATAAAAGTTAAGATACTATTAAAGTGCCATATTATTGTCTGGAAACATTGATTATAATTTTATGGCTGTGCCTCTAAGAGGAACAAGGGTAGCATAAGATACCTCAAATACCAAGAAAGTTATATAATAGCCCAAGAATGTGAAGTGATTTGACTGTGGCATCCACCACTCCATTGATCACAGGCTATTTCTGCTCATCTCAAATGCTAGGAAGAGTCTCCTTTCTTCCTAAATGCTTTATGTGCATCTTCTTAAATGTTTTATGTGCTTCCTACCAGAACCTTCTATCTCAGTTACTCATGATACAAAATGAGGAGTTACGGTCTAAATTTCTCTGCTTCTTCACCAACTATTTCCAGTTAGTCTCATTATATTTGTTATTATCTCTCTAATGGTTTATAATTTTTTCACTCCTTTGCATCCCTACTGCCTTTGCTTAGGTCTTTGTCTGAATTATTGAAAAGAATCCTAAAAAATCTTCTATCAAAAGAAGAAAAGATCCTTCTAAAATACAAATCTTTCTAAAATACAAGCTTTCAGTACTGTGCTTAAAATCCAAGAACACCTTTCTGTAACCCATAAGATAATGTGTATAATGTGTGTGTTCATGCAGGAGATCCTGAAGGCAGGCAGTTTGTATTGTAGGATACTCAAAGACCTCTCCCTTGTACAGGGGCTGTCCCTTTCTATCATATGACTGGAGCAAATCATGACCTTTCTAGACCTTGCTCTCCTCCTCTACAAGAAGAGGAAGTAGAACCAGATTTCCCACTCCATTGGCTTTATGATTCTAAATCATTGCCTTAAAATGTATTAGGTATGCTTTTAAAAATGAAGTTTATGTTTATACTAACACCAACGATAGGTTGTAAATATTATAGAGAGTAATATCCAACATCAGTTCTTTCATCTGTGTTAATTCGTGACTTTAATGGGAAGCTAAATCATGACTTAATTGAAGTATTCCACAGCTAAAAGGCTGGCAGAAGTCCTTTAGGATTAAGATGCACTGTAGGCAGTGATCCTTGACATTCCTTCCTCTGGGCTAGCCTGAAATGTGAGGGATTATTCTATTCATCAGTTCCATGTTTTGCCTCTTGGCTTATTCCCATTCTCACATGTGAGACTCCCTCCTCTAATATTGAGGTATTTTCATCACCCTTAATGAAAGTGCCTCTTACTCTGTTGCTTTCAGGTCTTCTCATGTGATACTTTTTTCTTCTTAGATGCTTGCTCACCTCGCCCACATCTCTCTCCCATTTAGTTTTTGGAATTCTCTGTTTTATTCTGTGTTGGGTGGCCCTCTTCTTCTTCCTGTTTTCACAATATCTTCTGCAGATACACTGTTCTTCTCAAACTACATTGTAATTATTTTTTTATCTTTCTGTCTCTTTCGAATCTAAAGTTCTTGAGAATTGAGATCATGTCCTTTTCATTTTTTTTAATTTTGAAAGCTGAGCACAGAGCCTGATATTTAATGGGTAATGAACAAACTAATTTCTACTTAAATAAATGAATATATTTTATAATGAATGCTGTTAAAGAAATAGATTTTCCTTATAGGAATCATAAAAATATTCTTACAGCTAATTCTGCCAAATGTCTATTTTGGGGGACATGCATACACATATACAACCCTAATTTGAAAATTCAAAATCTAAAATGCTCCAAAATCTGAAACTTTTTGAGTGCCAATATGATGCCACAAGTAGAAAATCCCACATCTGACCTCATATGACTAGTTGCAGTCAAAATAAAGATATACTAAAAATAAATTACCTTTGGGCTACATGTACATTATATATATTCCCAAACTCAAAAGAATCTGAAATCCAAACACTTCTGGCCCCAAGTATTTTGGATAAAAGATACTTAATGTGTATACGCTTTTTGTGTGTGGCATACTTACAAAAAATTATGTTTGGATATTTCTTAAATTCTCTGAAGGATGTGTAACTTTCTAAATATGCATAGCTTTCCACACTGATGTTAATACTTGGTTCTGGTCAGAAAATCTTGTCTCGTTTTGTCGTTTTTCTTCTTTTGTGCTGGCAAGAGCTGACAGCTATTTAAATGAGAATTAAAAATAGGACCTTGTAAAGTACATGTTCCTTTTTTTTCCTGCTGGGATATAAGTGACCATGACCACAGGATTGGGGTCATCTCTTTCACTCCCTGTTAAAAAAGAAAAGAAAATTTGCCCCTGGCTATGCTAGTAAAGAAAAAAAGTGATTAAAAAATAGCTCCTAAGAGATATTCTAGTGGTTCAAATACTTTTACCTCTCTACTCACAGAAAATAAAGTTTTTTTTTTTTAATTCTTGAAAGATATTCATAGAATTTGAAGTTTGTTAAAGTCCCTCCAGTTGAGACCATTACAGTCTGTGATTAATCCACATTGTGGGTTGGCTTTGACTACTGAATGTGTCTTCTCTTTCTGTATCATCATCACAAATGAAAGAATTTCAGCTTGGAGAAAATTTGGGCTAGGGTGGTGGAGAAGAAAAATAGCTGCATGTCAGAGAGCAAACTGTGAAAAAGTATTTTGGTTTGGGGAAGATAGATTCTTATTTATCATCAGGACTGACTGACTAGAGCAGGTCTGGTGTAAAAATGGAGTGGGGAATGGGCTCCAGGTCACATGCTTACTGAAACTTGGACATGCAGTTGGTTCATTTGTTCACTCCTTCAAAAAATATTCCTTGAATTTCATAATTTTGTTTTATAATAAATCTACATAACATCCATTGTGCCATTTCATAGTTGCTGGTCACCCTGAACTAACAAGGAGTTGGATGGGAGCAGCTTGTTGAACTCAGAAGCAGGCCACATGTGCTCCAGTGTTTCTGTAACATTCCAGAATTCATTCATT
Organism: Glaucomys volans; assembly: GCA_020662805.1. Classification (NCBI taxonomy): domain Eukaryota; kingdom Metazoa; phylum Chordata; class Mammalia; order Rodentia; family Sciuridae; genus Glaucomys; species Glaucomys volans. The sequence continues at coordinate 134,144 of JAJEJO010002984.1, forward strand.
TAGCAAACACTCATTTACATCTGCTAAGGATCAGTGTTGTTTTAAAACGAGCTTTGCAAAAATTAACCTGACATATCAATTGCCTGTTGATGAGTGGCCTGTTTGGAGAGTGAGGAAGGAGGTAAGGAGACTAATAAGATGTCAAGCAGAGGCAGCCTAGAAGCACCAAGGAAAAAGCATCAAGCCAGCCAGGGGGAGTCACAATACTTCCAGAGGAAGTGAACACCGAGCTGTCAAGAGGTTTGATAGAATAGCAGGCCAGGGAAAGAGAAGGTACTTTCAGATTTTATACGTTTTGGTACTCTCTCTTTTGGGATACTGTGGCTAGTCATTCCCAACAGATTTATTCACACTTTGATTTAAATGTCTTTGGAAAGAGGATGACTGATTCTTTCTTTAAATAGTTCTCACAAATCTCCAACCCAGGAAAATTCACCCTTATATCTACTCTATGTCTGCCCCCTTGGGGGAATTCACATTCTGTCCTGGAGTTCTGACTTTTGTGGAAACCATGAGGAGGATGTTAATGAGGAAGTTGGAAGATCTGTGAATGTATCCAGGTTGCCTGTGGGAGTAAGAATGCTCAGAGCTGGCATGAATGGACTCCCTGGTAAGGTGGCATGATGCAGTTGCCTTCCACTGTTTCACTTTGGCCATTTCTTTCCTTGGATATTTATCTATAAGACAGTCATCTTAGCCAGTAGGTGGAGTACTTTATTGGAAATAGCATGCCCTTACTGGGTAAGTGTCAAACTGTAGAGGGGAATTAACTTTCCTAATTATGAAAAATGTTTAGAGTATTTTTGTATTTATAACTCTTTATAAAAGCCTAGAAGGGAATTAATAGTCTTGATAAGATTCTGGGCAGTTAATTTACTTTTACTAGGACTTCCTGTGGAACAATGCACTATGTGACTGGGTACTGCCAGTAAGAATTTTAAATTGTTTTATCAAACAGCTGTCCAAGTCACTGGCATGCCTCTCTTGAATTCTGGGTGCACTGACAATATGTGCACTAACAGTTGTAACTGTTCTGTGTTTACCCATGATGGATCTAATGTGGGTATTTAAAGATAGATGTATAATTTCAGTGTTTCTCCTCAGCTAAAGTAAAAACTTATGCAGTAGGGTGTAGAAGAATCACTACTCAGTTTTTAAGCTTCACATATGAGTTTTCTGTTGTAACTAAGTAACTGATACATTAGCCACCCCTTTGCCATCAGCTTACATTCTCTGAAAACTTAGGTCAGTGCTTAAAATAACCCTGCTAATTGTGAGGGGCACATGTGGAATGAAATTCCAGTTAGCAGTCTGGGAGCTGAGTGACAGAACATTTGAAACCTTACTGTAGTTATAGTTCATAACAAGCCTCTAAACAGGCCCAAAGTTCTTAAGTGGTCAGGTATGGAAAGAAAGTCATGTGTTGTATTTTAGATTCTTTCTTTGTAAAGCTGGTTAACCAGCAACAACTGGTTAAAAACCAAATCGACTTGAGTTACAAGAGCTGGACTTTCTCTGCCCTGTTTTCAACCCGTTGGGTGGTGGTGGTGGAGTAACTGACAGAAGCGGATGGCTTGCCTGAGAGACATGAAATTGCAGCAGCCTGAGTAGGACCCCACTGCATTTGGGACCTCTTCTTGCTGTGCAGTTCAGGTAGGCTGTTGTTTATGTGGAATTATTTTTAAGACAGACAAAGATCATTAAGTTGTTCAATTCCAGAACTGGGCATGCAAGTCTCAAGTTCTCTCCTGCACAGAGCATGCCTATGTTGCTGGGCACTATGTTTCACTCGCTAACTAGGCAATATGTCAGTGAAAGTCTTCATATTATTGTTACTCAAGGGCAGTCAAATTCTAAGGCATAAGGGAAACTGAGGGACTTCATACAAAGTGTGATTTATCTAGTATGTGATAAAAGGCCTCTTTAAATTTTACCTTCCTCTTTTCTGTTTTATTTCCCTGATTCTAATTCCCAAAGGCAGACTTTTATATTTGTGAGAAACAATGGGAGAAAATGTTAAGCCTCTTAGATATTAGAACATATGATTTTCATATATTTTAAACTACTGACTAGGGTCTAAGTTTTGTTTCCAGACTAAGAAGAAAATCAGCACTAGTACTAGTCTTTTCCAAGTAGCCTTACTTAAACTACTGATTGTGCCCACATCAGTGTAAATAAAAAATGCTGTTTTGGTTGCTCTTCTTATTCCAAAGCTGGCCTACTTTATAAAGTGTCATATTTAGTTTTGGCTTCTAAGTATCTGGCATGTAAAATAAGTATATAAATGCTGCATATAATAGTTTGGAACTTCCACCTGAGTTATTTGATGCAGCAGTTATTCAAATTTGTACATATGCCTCATATAATGTGATAGACATAGTCCTGGAAAATATGTATAAACATACAATTGGAGTGACTGAGCAGCTGATCTCTTTTATGGAATCTATGTAAAATGATCAGGAAGTAATAACTTAATTTGTGCTTTAATGATACTTTTTGTCAGATTACTAAATTGAAATTTACTGATATTATATAACTATTTAGATTTCTCAGGAACAAAAATTGTCTTTTCATTATCAAGTAACATATATGTATATGTGCATTTAAAATGTATATATATTTATACACACATATGCATGTGAACACATGAAGCCTTTTGGGGATCCCTACAAGGACATCTATGTGGTTGGGATTTGGGAATGGCCTATTATATTAAATATTAAATAATACATCTGGTGGGGAAGATTTTCTGGAGACAAAGGTGGTGATGAACTCAAGAAATTAAAAAATAGAAGTTGAAAATATGTATTATGTACATTATGTCAATTTAATAAAATTAAAAAGATGCACTATTTTTATTCTTGTAAAATATTGTACTATTGAAGTCTCTGGAATCATTAGCTTGAATGATATGAAGTTGCCAATATTTAACAGTTTGGGCAATCTTGAATGGCTCAAACTAGTTTTTTCATGGACACAAACTTGTATTAATGAAAGGCTAGCCTTAAGCTCCTGACAATAATAGTGGCAAGGGTCAGATATTCTCATAATTAAAGTATGAGAGCTATCTAGGTAAAAATAGAATCAAGAGTTGTTTCCTGTAACTTGATCCCACATGTATGTTATATCCTTCTTTTGATTCTGAACTCCTTTGGTCTTAAAAAAAAAAAAAAAAAAGAACTATTCTGCCAAGTGCTGCCTCCAGTGTTTATCAGATCTGGTGTCTGTGCACATACGTCCTTAATGGCTGAGTTGAAATTCTTTAGAACTTGGGGTATATTTGAGAAGGTTCATTGCTTGCCCTGACCAAATTTATGTCATAGTTTAGAGTTTCTATATATGTATTATCTCAGTGCTCTTATTTTTTTCTAATGTCCTGTAATGGAACTTGAGGCATTGATTTGAAATTACCTTCATTTTTTCATATAGGCATTTAGTGCTATAAATTTCTGAGAGTGGATGGGAAGAGAGGGAAAAAAAGAAAGAAACCAGGAAGTGAGTACTATAAAGTAATAGGCTTGCTCATTTATAGGCAAAAGGGCATATGGCAGGATGTTGGCTATCAGCAGTATATAGTTCTTTAGGAGAGTGATGGTTACACATTTTGTTCACTTTATAATTGCGATGTAAGTTTATGATTTATAAACTTCTATTTATGCAAGCTATATATACAGAACAAAAGTTGAAAACACTTGAGAAAATAAAAATTATTGCAACAATGAAAAAAGAGAGAAGGAATTTTAATTTTTATTCACTCATTTAGGGATGACATTTTTAAATTAAGAAAGTTGGTTCATGCTTCAGCTTGTTTGTTTTGGGTGCTGGAGATTGAACCCAGGGCCTTGTGCAAGCTAGGCAAATGCTCTACCACTGAACTATATCCACAGCCCTGCTTCATTTTTTGGATGACTTAATTTGTATCTAATTTGATGTGATTGCAGTCTTATATAATTTTTTGAGATTATAATTTGACCTGTTCAGAAGGTGAATGTTGTCAATAATAAAAGCATTACTATGAATGGTCTGAAAACAACTGGAATAATATTTTTTGACTAGTATTAATAATGTAAAATAAATATCATTATTAATATATGATTTTTGAGGTATATAACATTTATTGTCAAGTTTAAATTAAATCATAGTTCATATTATTATTCCATATTTTAAAAGTAAATATTACTTTAAGCATTATGCATTTCATGTTTAATTTTTTCAAGCATTAATCCCCAGCGAGAAAGATGAGACACTATGTTCATGATACATTGTAACTTTTAGAATTGTTGCAATTGCAGTTGATTAGTACTCAATCTACCAAATACCTTTTGTTAAAAGTACATGTATACCTGATTTAAAAACTAGAGCTTTTAAGTTAGAATTAGTATTTTTGTGAACTAAAACAATGTATCTATATTTAGCTATTATTTATGAGAGTTTGTAATTTATGTGTCCAAAAATATTTGAGACTCAGATTTTGTTTCTTTTTTTTCAGTATCTTTATGTTTAATTTAGCTTACACTAAGTCTTTTACTTTAAAGAAAAGGGCAATGAGAAGAGGGAAGGAAAACTAGCTAACATGCTTCATTAGCTTGATCCATGAAATTTTCAACAGGAAATATAAACAGATTATTCTTAGCAGTGATCTTGCTAGCAAAAGACTTGAATGACTTTATGAGGAAGCAGGTCCCACACACATCCCATGACCTGTTCATTTGACAGATCATTATGAAGTATTTACTTGATGATATTATTGATATTTGTGTGAAAACAAATATTACAATGCATCTGAAGGTTTCTTATTACAAGGGTAGAGGGAAATATATTTATATGGAAGTCAGTTACCATTTCTTATTCTTGTGTCGCTGTGGCATTGAACATTCTTTCCCTGAGTCCTTGGTTGGAAGAATGGAACACTTACCATCTGGGATGCACAGTTGAGAATGGTTAAAATTGCATCCATGCATCCAAGTAGGCTTTATACCCAGGATTGGTATAGTGTTGCTAGTGCAGTTGTCCTTGTAGGTACTAGTTAGAATGGTGAAGATTTAGGTATGGGTGAATCTTCCCCGAATAGTTCTGTACTTGAGTATTAATTACCACATGTGGGGGAAAAGTCTCCATAAGGAAGACTCAGTATTCCCAGCTGTACTTAATACCCCCTAACCATTTTTCCTTTTCTTTGTCCGTTTTATCAAATGTTTCCATAGTCTAAACATATGATAATTGTAGCCACCATCATGTCATGACATACTCTTCCTCCATCCCCTTTACCCTGATTTAGGGTGAACAAATTCCTTTTTCCTTTATCTTCTCTGGGGCATGTGCACATACAGGCAACTTTAACATGGACTCCTGAAGGAACAAAGATTGAGCTCTGAACTCTTGCAAGTGCATTTTGGTCTGTGTCACAGAGATGTGGTCATTCAGAGACTGAACCTTTTTCCATCCCTAGCAGTGCTGTCCAATAAAAACAAAATAATGAGCCATGAATATGAATCAAATGTGATTTTCAATTTTCTAGTAGCCACATTAATAAAAGCTAAACAGGTAAGATGAATTTTAATAATTTTTTTAGCTCAATTCAACATGTAGTCAGTATAGAAATTATTAATAAGCCATTTTAAGTTCTTTTTTTTTATACAGTCTCTGAAATATAGTGTGTATTTTATATTTATGTATATCTCAATTTGGACTAAGTTGCATTTCAAGTTGCTACCATGTTGTACCATGCAGATTTAGAGGCCCATATTTCTCGGACCTCATATTCTCTGAATCTTGCAAATCCAGTCAGCAAACAAGGAAAAGAGTAAGTGCATGGAGGATCTCTAAAAAGGTTTTGGGGATTAGGTACCAAAGCATATTACTTCTACTCACATTCCATTGGCCAGTGATCAGTCGGGACCTCACCTACTTGTCTGGGACACCTGGAAAGTATAGATTAGCTTCATCCCAGAAGGAAAAGGAAATAGGTTTGGTGAGCACTTTTAGTGGTGTCTCTACCACAGCAGATACATTATTATTATTAGCATATTTTGCTAATCAGAAAACTGTGCCAAAGCATATTAAGTGATGGGTTGGTTAATGGGAAAATTTAAGTAGAATGCAGATCTTTACTCCCTAGAGTGATATTTTTTCCATCAGACTGCCCTGCCTCCTCTCTCCTTTATTTGTCCCTGGGTCTCCCCTTTAACTCTATCCATGAGGATGCAGTGCTTGCAGTAAGCCTGATGTCATCAATATTTTATCTCATCAGTTCTCACTTAATGACAGTATCTTATTACTTACTGCTGTTTTAGAAAATGACAGGCAGCTCAGCATAATGAAGCAATATGCTTTATTACTAGATGGTTCAACTAATAGTACTACTCTGAGCACCACATTATCATTTTGAGTGGGCCTTTTCCTTCTGCATACTGAAACTCCCCATTCAAAGCAAAGAATTGTTAAGGTCCTCATCAAGCCATTTTAATCAATGTATAAATTGCACTTTGTTATAATGAGCAGTCAGTTCAATTGAAGTTTTCAGCTTTTTAAAAGTACTTAGGAGAATAGTAATGAAAATGCTCTTAATGGTAAAATTATTGAATTGAAGTGCTTGGATAAGCTGCTTTATTTTGCAGATGGAAGGGGATATTTTAGATGGAGAAATGAGATAATATTCTTCAAAGCAAACTAGTGATAAAGAGTGATGATGGGCCATCGCTACTGACCATAGCACAAGTGACCATCAGGGGAGGTTTTACTGCAGACGCAGAATTAGACAACTGCCCTTAAACTTTACCCACGGGAAATCTGGTTTGGAGTTTTTGTTGTCATCTAATATTTTTGAACATGAAATATACTTACAGGACTAAAACATTAAAATATAAAAATATATACAATTCAAGGTCCCCCTTCCATCCTCCAGTTCAGGGTGTTGGCTCTTCTACTAGTTTTTCCCTTCTCTACTCCATTCATGTAGATGCTTATTCCTATGTTTCTTGCACATCCTTCTAGAGTTTGTATATGTATTTATAAGCACATATTAATATGTATTCTTAGTTTTTCTCCTATTTTATCCTATACACACTGTTTCATATCTTGTTTTTGTAACAACAATATCCTGAAGATCTTTCTATGTCAGAATATAGGGAGCCTTTCCATCATCATCTTTATTCTACAGAGTAAATGTATCATTTTATTTGGTATCATATTAATGGACAGGTAATCTATTTCCAATCTTTGGATATTGCAAACTGTATTGCCATAAATAGGCTGTCACATAAAAAACTTCACAAAAATTGTAAATATATTGGAGACATCAATTTTCAGAAATAGATCACTATTCAATGTGCATATGCATTTGGAATTTGATAAAAATGTTCAAATGACTTTCCATAGTTGTTGTACTAACTTACTCTCCAACCAGGAGTGCTTAAAAAACGTCTGTTTTTTGTACCTTTGCCTTTAGTTTCCATCATAAGGCCTTCCTCACTCCAAGATTATACATATGTTTTCTAGTAATATTTCCTTTTTCTTTTACATTTGAATCTTTGGTTGGTTTGGGATTTATCAAGGTGTATATTGAATCCACCTTAATTTTTTTCCACATATTTATCTCATTGTTATGTTTCTCCTACTTATTTGAGATGTCTCCTTTATCATATATTCAAATACCCATGTATATTTGCATCTTCTTTTAGACTTATATTTTTCAGTTGTCTTGTCTGCCTTATTTGTTAGTATCACACAGTTTTAATTACTAAAGCTTTATATTTCAATAATGGCTAGACTGGTCTTCCCTCACTGACCTTTTTTCCACGTTTTCTCTAGCTATTTTTTTAAATTTATTTTTATTTTTTAAATTTTAGTTCATTGTACACAAATGGAGTACAACGATCATTTTTCTGGTTGTACACAAAGCAGAATTTGCCTATTCATACATATACATAGGGTAAAGATATTTGTCTCATTCTCTTATCTTTCTTCCCCACCCCCGCCCCACCCCTCCATTTCCTCTATACAATCCATCCCTTCTTGATTGTCCATTTTAATGTTAAAGTCAGACTATTCTCCTTTCCTATTTTACAACCCCTAATCCCACAAAAAAGGCAAACCTATTGTTATTTGAGTTAGAAATCACATTACATTTATAAAATGACTTAGGAAAGACTGCAATTTTAATGATGTGGAGTTTTTCTAAGAACATGGGTTTCCATTTCATCTTAATTCTCTTCTTCAGTAGTATTTTAAAGTTGGGTATTTGCATTTTAAGTTTATTAAAGCCATTTTATCTTTGTTGCTACCATATTATTAATGTGTCTTTAGTTACAGTTTCTAAGAGCATGTTATTTGTATATATAACTATTGATAGTTGTAACTATTATTTTTTAAAATATTTTTTAAGTTGTTGATGGACCTTTATTTATTTATATGTGGTGCTGAGAATTGAACCCAATGCCTTGCACATGTTAGGCAAGTGCTCTACCACTGAGCTACAACCACAGCCCAGTAAACATTTCTTACTTCACTATCTGATTGCATTTTTTGACTGTTGGAATTTTTAAGTCAGTTCCTAAATTTTCTCAATCATACAGTTGTATAATCTTTGAATAGTGATAGACTTCCGTTCTCCTTGACAATAGTACTACTCTGGCTCTGTTAGTTTTCGTTAAGTTATTTTTTTGGCAACAAATGACTCCCAGATCTTTATAACAAACGACAAGGTGTATTTGTCATTCATGTAACATGCCTCTCACAGGGTGATCCTCAGCTCTGTTCCATGTCCTTATCATCTGGGACTATACTAAGGGAGTGGCTCCATCAGGGATGTGCTAGACTTCTGAAATCAAGAAGGAAGAAGTCATGGCAGAGCCATTTGATGACTTTTAAAATTCTAGCCTCTTCATCTCAGCTCACATTTCCTTGGCTACAACAACTCAAGTAGCTAAGTGTGATATCAACAGCAGGAGTAGGAGTAATTTTTTTCACAAGGAGGAAGCTTGGTTATGAAAAATCAAAAATATAAAATCTATTATAACCTCTAATTGATTTTCCCAGATAAGCTGTGAACTTTGAATAATATAATCATAACTCAGAGTTTACTTACTCAAAACACTTTTTTTGTTCCTATCTATAATTGTCATTGAAACTTATCAATTAACTTTTGTAGTATGAAAAGCCACAATTTGGTGGCATATTGCAATAAGCATTTATTTAGGTCATGTGTCTGTTGGTTGACTGGAAGTGGTTAATGTAGGCTGGACTAGGCAAGGGAATTTCGTTTTACATGTCTCATCTTCCTGAACCAGTGAGTTGGCCAAGGCAGGGCTGGGACTAGGGTGAGAAAAGTGAGGGATTTACCATAGGTACAGGATTTAAGAGGGTGACAAACAAACAAACAAAAAAAACAAGTAATCAAGATAAATAATATTATAATGCAATTTTTTTGGCATTTTTATTAGTGTATTATACATGATATTGGAATTCATTTTGACATAATCATACAAGCATTATTTAGAAATATAATTTGTTCCACTTCATTCCCTAGTAGTTCCCCTGTATTTTTTTAGAAAATTACTGTAGATAAATCCATAATGAACAAAATATCAAAATTTTAAATAAGGCAGGATTGATAAACAATGCTGTGCCAAGCCATTTTAGAGCCTGAGGCAAAAGGGAGAGTCAGTAGTACTGAGCCTGTCTTTATAAGCAATTATTTAAAAAGTATTTTTATTGAGTGTTTTGTATGTTACATGTTACATGTATAATATACATTTATACCTTATTTGTAAGGTATATATTAATACAAATGATTCCATTTAACCATTCATAAGGAATTTTAGCAAATAAATGTCCATTTTGCAATCCTAGTTTGCTAATATTCTCAGCAGTAGTTTGAGAATTCATTATTTAGAATCTCCTATAGTGATTTTTGAATACTTTGGAAGCCCTCTGTGATGCCTAATTTTCAACCGTTTTGTCATCTGATTTGAGTTTTAAAAACAGGTAACATTTATTTAGGACCCAGTGTTGGGTAAGTAAAGAGTTAAGAAGCTGGGTATTAATCTTTGGTCAAAACCAAAAAAAAAAAAAAAATATGAAGACAGGATATTCATTTTATTATGTGACTTGTAAACTTTCTTTGAAAGCAGTTCCTAAAGTATAATTCCAGGAATTTTTATTTTAACTGTGTTTTGTTGAAAAAGCTGGATAGCTCCATGATATGACAACTTTGAAGGAAAGCTCCTCTGTCATGTCAGTGATTTGAATGAATGTGCTAAAATCTTGGTGGATAGGGTTGGAGAGAGACTATCATATGCTTAATAGAATTATTCTGAGAACACTGACTTAGCTTTGTAGATTATAAAACAAAAGTTATAGTTCTATTTTTTCCATCATGGAAACAAAAGAAATCTCAGACACTGTGGTAAATATCTTAGCCCCTACCATATCCACATAATGTGTCTACTGTGCCTTCAGTCCAGAATTTAAGTCATGCTATGGGTCTAAAATCTGGTCTTAGTTTTCTATATATACATACATTAGTTATCCAACCCTGATTCAGAAATGCACAAAGGTACATTTAAACCCAAACCTGTGTACCAATATATCAACAATAGAGAGCAGTTTTACGTCATTTATAATTTATTAACTGTATTTTATATGCATATCCTATTTTAATTTTTTTATCTTAAAAAAAATGCCCATCTCTTTTTTGGTGTGTGCATATATAATACACACCCCTGTGCACACAAGCACTTCTTAGGAAAACATTTAAAAAAAAAGTCTAGGTGCATGCCTAAAAACCAGTACATTTCCAAATTATATAACACTGGTAAGTAGCATAAAGTGAATTAAATATATTAGAGGGTTTGTTTTAGCACAGTTTATTATGTAAAATGCTTGACCATCTTTTTCTAGCTTAGTTATATAGTTATCACTTATCATTTGTCGACGATAATAGTCAGTTAGGGAATCATAGCATAGTAAACCTTAATTTGAGCATTTGTAGAATTACTTATAGAAAAGTAATCAGATTTGTTCCAAAATTTGTAGTCTAACATTTGTATAAGGCACTGTCGTAAATATTAAGATAATTAAGGAACAATCCTTCTTCTGAAAGACCTATCATCCAGTACCTCAAATTGCAAAAAAAAATCTTGCTCTTAAGATGGAAAGCTTTATAACAAGCAAACTAGAAATATTAGACTTAAATTAAGTTTTAACATTTAAAATAAACATGGGTGATGAAACATCGCCCGTAGGTGCCTATGCTTGTTAAGTGGTATATTCCAGCATCAGAATGTATCTGGCGGCTCAGCACATTATGGCAGTGTTTTCTCCATTCCTGCCCTTCTCTTCCTTCCTACACCCACACCTAACTATTTCACTGAGCTGTGAAATATTCACCATTGAGAAGCAAGTTATAATTAAGTGCTGAAATGACTGGGGCATGTGTTGTTGGGGAGCAGAGAACAAAGAATTCAGTGTGGCTGGGGCCAGACATTGCTAAGGAAACAGGGCTTGAACCAGGCCTTGAAAAAAGATTTTTTCGGGCACAGAGGTGGGATGGGAGGACAGTTCAAGCAATAGCAATGCCATGAGCAAAATGCAAGAGCCAGAATGAGTCAGGCTTATTTCAGGAATAGCATGAAAAACGTCTCCTCTGAAATGAGGGTCTGGGTAGGAAGTGAAACTAGCTAGGGAGCCAGTGTGGTCTGAAGGAACAAGTCATGGCCTGCAGGCCCAGAAACCTGGGTTCTGTCATAAGCCAGCCTTGTGTCCTTGCAAGTCATTGAGCATCCTAAGCTTCAGTTACCTGAAAACGCAAAATGATGCTTTCAGACCGAAAAAAAATCTCTCAGGTGGCTTCCCGTTTTAAAGGTATTTGCTGGTTCTTTTATGGTAGTCCTTGATAAGTTAGAATAAGGACTTTTGATTCCATCAACACTGTGGAACCTTTAAGTTTGTTTTGAACAGGAGAATCACATAATGAAGGTAGAGGGAGATCACATAATGAAAGAGGCAATTCAGAAAGGATGATTGCCTTGAGAAAGAGGGGTAAACATACTGGAAGAAGAAAACTAGTTATGCTAGTTGTTAAAATGGGAGCAGGAAAATTAAAATAGAAATTAAAAGAAGGGGCAAATATTAGAATAATGGTTTATTCATTCTTTATTGATTAAAAACTATACTAGGTTCTGCAGATCCAACAATAAGCAAAAAAGAAAGGCCTCTATTCTGGAGAACTTATATTTAATAAAAGGAAAAAATGAATTTGGTGATTGACGAATAGGATGTTTGTACCTTTAAGAGAAAGGCACAGTCCAATGTCCAGCTACAAAGAACTGGCTACATAAATGCTGTATGTTCATAAAATGGAATATTAGGCAGTCACAGAGAATTATGAAACATTAATTGACATGAAAAATATATTATGCCATCAAGTAAAAAACAACACAAATGTGGACCACAATCTAGAAAATTGTGTACCATTTTGTATGGAGAATACAGTTATTGGTGATTTCTAGGTACTCTTCATTCAGTGATTGTTTTTTGAGTGTCCACTGTGTGCCAGGCAGCATTTGGGGCTTTAGGGATAAGTGATTTAAAAAAGATAGATATGATCCATGACTAATATTTGGTCTTATCTTTTCTAACCTTTTTTGCAATGAACTCATGTTATTTCTATGGAAAGACATTTTTTTTTCATGTTTTTAAAAATCCTGCCATTGGTCTTTGGTGTGGTGCATAAGTTTGTTCCCAGTCATCCTTGACTGTACAAGTGGAATACAGGATGCAATTAAAAATGACACTGTCCTGTCCTGTGTTTTGTCCAGGTCTTATGCAAGTGAGGAGGTGGCTCCAGGACAACCACCCTCCTGTGTGGGGTAGGTCAGGGCACTGCCTGTCCTTTGGTGGCCAGAGTAGTCAGAACTCAATTAGTTCTGGCTCCAAAGCAAATAGAGTCTCACTAATGAGACTGTGACTCTGTTGGCTGTTTATAATCCTTCTAAGGAGCCGGTCATTCCAGCTCTGGTGTCTATTTACATTTGCTGTATGTTATTTGACACTTTTTTATTCCTGTTGAAGTTGCCTCTCCCGGAAATCTCTGTCATTCCATAAACTCTGGCTGCTGCCCCTCAGAGCAGCTGACCTCCCACAGTTTGAAAAACAAAATGTATTCTGGCTACATTTAAAGGAAGTTTTGGAGTGATTTCATGGGCAAAGACTTAGTGATAGTAGTTTTGTGGGCAAATTCATTAAAGGGGGGTTTGGGCAATCACCAGATCCCCTCCCTCTTCCTAGCTCTTCTCCTATGACTACTAACAGTGTCTCTCTGCTTCTAATGCATTCATCATCACCTCATTCTTTAAAATGCTGGGTCTTTGTGTATACGCTGAAAAACAAATAAGCAATCCACAAAACCCACCAAATTATTATTTATTCCTTATAATAAATTATAATATGTAAACAAACAGATAAATAAGAAGCAAAAAAATTACCTGGAGTCCCATTCCCCAGAGATATTTTGGTACAATTTCTTTGGTACTTTTTTGCTTTTTATTCACATGGTTGTTCTCAGCTTTTGTTTCACCACTTACATAACCTATTTATAGATCTTAAACTCATCTGTGCCAGGATTTTCCAGGTAGGATAGTTCCGTAGAGAGCAAATGCTATCATAATGAAATACTTAATTACTAATTTTTTTTTTAACATCAAATGGCCTCTTGGCCCTCATCATATAATGACAGAATGTTTGTCTATTTCAAGAAAGCTTCATTTATTTCCCATGTCAGCTCCAGCTCCAGCTTAGGGAAATCACTAGAGTCAAGGTAGCCAACATAATTCTCACTTTTTGGAGCTTTGTGATGAAACCCCAGGGGTGGCTTAGTACAGAGGTCTCCTGGGGTCACTGATACATCTTGCCTTTGTACTAACTCAAGGGAGAAAGGAAGAGAAGAAATCCCTTTGGACAAAATCATTCTACACATACCTTTTACTTCTGCCTGGAGTGTGAGAACCATCTTGACATTGTGTGAGCACAGCTTCCGTATAGAGTATTAGCAGGTCGACAAGCAGCAAGCTCGAAGTTTAATTACAGAGTTCACATTTTTGCTAGCTTCAGAGATAAATTTTCCTTGGGAATTTCCATGTTGTCAGTGTTTTCTTTCTGAATATTAAGCTCAGCCCTTTCCAGATAGATCTCCATACACCTAGCTTTCTCTGTCAAACTTTGGCTTTGCCTCCCACTCAAACTCTAAATTATTGTGAGAAAGATGCCATGCAATTCTAAAGAAGCAAGGTATCTGTTTAGGTGTTCCAGATCTTCCTTTATTTTACTCTGTTTATAGAAATCGTCTGCTGCTACCCTCTTAGCTGTAAGTTATCTCTTTGTGTCTCTAATTTCCCATGCAAGTTCACTTTCTTCAGCCATCTACTTCTGGCCACACATTTTTTTGTCCTTCTTTCACAGAGCTAAACTAAGTGCTCACTTACAGTAGCTATGTCATTTTAAGTGTTGTTATGTTGTGGCTGTGAGGTGATCTTGCAAAACTCCTGTGTCAATGCAGGAATGTTAGGTGGTAAAATGATTAGATTGTGAGAGCTATAACCTAATCAATCCATCCTAGTTTGAATAGGCTGGGTAGTAACTTAGGTTAATGGGGCATGGCTGGAGAATGTGGGGTCCTGGGGATGTGTACCCTGGAAGGGTACATCTTCCCTGTGGTCCCTTCCCCCTTCCCTTTCTCCGCTTCCAAGCTGCCATATCCTGAACAGCTTCCCTCCATCATACTCCATCATATCCTTCTGCCATGATGTGCTGCTTCACCTTAGGCCCAAATCAATGGAGTTGGCTGGCCATGGACTAAAACTCTGAAACTGGAAGCCAAAATAAACTTTCCCTCCTCTTAAATTGTTCCTATTGGGTATTTTGGTCACAGCATAAGAAAGCTGACTAACACAAGTGTCTGGTTTATTTTTTCTCTCCTGCCTTTTTATTTTTATAAACATGAATAGTACACTCTACTGTTTGTAAGTCACCTGTAATCTCTGCCCTTTTTGGGGGAATTTAGGTAAAGCTCAAATCATAGAGAAATAGTGTAAGTTGTCTCATCCTTATAAATTTGTGTAGTCTCTTCTTACTCATGTTTTCTATATTTTTAGCTTGGTTGGTTGTCTCTTTTATTTTGTTTCTTTAATTTTATTATGTACTTTATTAATATACTTGTTTGCATCTGGATTTTTTGTAGGCATTTGACAGGATGATTTCTGTCTGAATTTAAGTAGGTGTAGGATGGGCATAAGATTTAGGGTTCTATAAGGAGAAATTTGTTAATCATGGATTAAATGTTGAAAGGAATGAATTGAGGTTCAGTTGGTCTTTGTGCTTGCTCAGAGCTCATTTATTGGTCCTACTCTTCCTTTTGTACGCTTTCCAAAACCCTACTTATTATTTGATATGAATAGAATCCTGGCTATGTAATTAGAGAGAAGAAAATTCTTCCTAAATTTATGGTCAATCTAAAGAAGCAATGAGTTAAAATAGACTCTATAGATAAAATTAATCTGGAGGTTTGAAGAGTACATTGGAATTGGATTTGTTTCTTAGCTGAGGAGACTGAATCAGTGCTATAGGATTATTTGAATGGACCTTTCATCCTCCATTTTAGTATGTCACTGGAGTATTAATAATGGATGGTTGCTGCTCTTCTTGGCCAGATGTGTTATTTTGATCCATTTTTATTTCCCAGAGGAGCCTCTGGAAAAGGGCAATAAGGGTAGATTTAAAACCACATTATTGGAATTCAATAACTTTCATCTTGTTTTATGTGTCTAGGGCTTGCCTAAGAGTAGTTCTAATATGGAGAGTCAGTCAAGCACAGGGCAAGTAGAATTTCAAAATAGATTTTCTTAACTAAGATATAAGCTGAATTCTGTTTTAATTCAAGGCTTTGATGCTCAGCATTAAATTTTTCAGAAAATGTTCTAGATGTATTCATGTTGCTCTCTTATTGATTCTCATGGGTGAAGGGAACAAAAATCTATCAGTACAAATTATTTGGGTTAATGAAAATAAACATCCATTTATATATATTAATTATAAAAGTTATATATTCCAATAATTCATAAGAAATTGTGAAAGATTGGAATTTTAGTAATGTAAAGTGTACCTCCAAAGGAACACAAAGTCCTTAGATTTCTTCACTCTCCTAGTAATTACCCAAAGACAGAAAGTGGGAGATTATGAATCATGGGGTTTCAGGGTCAATCTGGAAGTGACAAGGTCTTGCTTTGTCAAGTGGTGAAATTTGTCTTCAAAAACATCTCCTCCCTCGTGGGTTTGTCCGCAAATGTGGAAGAGATTTGGTGACCTATTCTGCCATGCTATAGGACAAATCAATAGATCAAAGTAAAAGGGAAAAGGGGATGGTTAATGTTTACATTCCCACTCTCACTTCTATACTTTTATCTCTATCCCAAGCTTGCTAAATTTAAAGGTGGGAAAATGCAATAAAAGCCAACAGAAGTTTTAATTATCACCGTTAGTGAATTATTATTTATCTGTTAATACCTGACTGATAACACCTGGCCACATGATATAGAACCTTAAGAGAATGAAGACAGGATAATTATGAATGAAGTAACAGGTTTCTCCTTATACAAAGAGAACGCTGGGACTCTAAGGATCCTGTTGATTTGACATTGGTATGCTTCAGCTACCTTGATATTGTAGTTCATACTATTATTATGCATAGTTTCACCTGCATTCTTTGACTATTGTTTTGCCTTAGAAATGACTTAACTTCTTCATTTAACTTTTACTTTCTTTCTCATAAAAGAAATGAATTTCCAGTGGTAAAAGTTTAAAACATACAAATAGTATGTTTTAAAATAGTATAATAAAATAGTATAATAAAAATCATTAGTAATGCTGCCACCTAGAGAAAATCCTGTGAACAGCTTTGATACCTTTTAAAATTCTTTCTCTCTGAGCATATATAGCTACATTTTTTCCAGAACTCTTTTTTATTTTTATTTTTTATGGAACTCTTACAACTTTTTATCAATTAAAAACATATCTTGAACATCTTCTAATGCCATTAAATTATTTTGCCACATCATTTTTAGCATCTGTATTTTTTCATTATATGGAATACCACATTACATTAAACCCATTTCCTCATTAGATCTTGTGGTGGTTATAATTTTTCACCATTATGAAAAACTCTGTGATAACATTTTAGTTAGTAAATCCATTATTGCATAAAATTCTTAGATATGAAATTATTGGGTCAATGGGAGCAATGGGAACTTCCAAAAGGTCAGTTGAGACTTGCATTTCCATCTTTCCTATATGAAAGGGTGACATCGACTTCAGAATCTGAATTGGTTATCTCACTTACAAAGTTCTAAACATGTCCTCTAAAATTAGCTCCTCATATGATTCTACTCCCATGAGGTTTCATTCCCTGTTCCAGACTCTCTGATATGAGACTTAAAAACTTGTGTCTATAATATTAACTCTCAACAGGAATGTTGTAGGTGTTTAACTACAAATCAACAGCCCAGCTAGATGCTGCGGATGTTTATATGGGGGAGGAAGATAGAAACACATCCTTAGATGCTGTGCCATGGACTTAGTGATCTAAATATATAAAGAGTACATCTAAGAAAGAGGTTGACCTAAGCAAGGTCACACCATGAATCAGCAATGAAATGCCAAATAGAAACTTGATCTCCTTAATTTCTTCCTCTTCATATGAAAAGTATTTATGAATAAGAGAAGCATTTATAAATGAACTATAAGGCCCTTTAAACCTAGAAATGGTCCAGAAAACCTTTCAAAAAAGTTACAAAATTTCTAGCTCAGATATACTAAATCAAAATTGCTACTAGATAATGATAATTTTTTTGGAAGGTAAATTCTTAAGTGATTATAATAAGGAAAGAGTCGTGGGTGGTATAGGCCGATGAAAATGAGATTCAAAGGAATATGTGTGTTTGTGTTGCTGATTGGGGCAGAGTTGGAGGGTGGAGAACCCACCATCGTAACTGAGGAAAAAGATAATCAAAAAGACTGTTCAGGACATTAACTCTGGAGTGATGCATGGTGGTCTCGGCCCTAATTCTGAATGAACCATAGGTCTTTCTTCCTCGGTCTGGTGGTATGGATCTGTTGTGTCATTCAAAGCCCATGACAGGGTCACCTACAGGAATCAGAGTGATACCTTTCAGTGTCAATTTTCAAGTCTGGAAATTTAGGTCTCCTGATTCCCACTCTCGGGTTTAATCTATTAATGGTAGGAAATTGCAGTCATTTTACAAGAATTTTCAGAGATATGCTAAAGTTTTTGGGTAGCTATTTATTTCGATTTTCCTTAAAGAATTGTACCAATGTATTCAAATAGTTGATAAGGAAAGTGTTTTCTAATAAAGTTATTCCAACTAATAAATAAAAAATGATTGAATATCAACATCTTACAAACCTTAATGCATTAATAGATCTAGGCACTGACCATCAACCTCCAAAATAGTTGATTTCATCAACTTTCAAAAAAGAGCCAAAAAATCAAAGTTAAATGCATCTATGAGAAAACACAATACTACATACAGTTTTGTCAAAGAAATTGAATTCACACTAATTGGGCCTTAGTATTCAGCTGTTAATTTGTAGGAAATTAAGAGGACAGAGGGAGCCAACATGATGGACTGCTTCGTGTGACTTCAATCAACAAATCCAAACTGTGGGAAACTTTGCAGGTCTAACATCCCAGGTTTTTCAACAGATAAATTATATGAAAAAGAAAGGAATTCAGATGCAACCTTTACGTTAAAAGAGACTTAAAATATGTATTAAGTTTAAATTGTATCCAGGTGTGTATACTTAAGTGATAAGCAGAAAGAAATGCAAGGGAGGGATTTTCATGCAAGTCAGGACAGTGGTCACTTTTGATGGGATGGGGGGGTCTGTGATCAGGAGAGGACCCATGGAAGCACTTCTGGGATGGCTGGCAAAGTTCTAAATTTTGAGTTGGGTAGTTTGTTCCAAGAGTGCTTGCCATATACAATTTATTATGTCATAGACATAGGGATAGATAGATAAAGTTAGGTACAACATAATGACATTTCAGTTAACAATGGACTGCATATGGATGGTGGTCCCTTAAGATTAAATATAATGTACTTGAAAAATTCCTATTGCCTCGTGATGCTACAGCTGTCCTAGTATCATAGTGTAACACATCGCTCACATTTTATGGTAATGCTGGTGTAAATAAACCTCTGCACTGCCAGTAAAAGTATAGCATAATTATAAATACTTATACAAATAAATATTTATTGCTAGACTAGACAATTATGTATTAATAAGTATTACTACTAGACAATTATATACAGTGCACTATACTTGATAATGATAATAAATAATTATGTTACTGGTTTCTGCATTTACTAAACTACACTTTTACTTATTAGAATATATTCCTATTTATTAGAAAAGTTCACTGTAAAACAGTATGCTGTGTTACGCTAGCAGCAGCCTCAAACAACTTGTGTTTATTACATCTCTTCATTGCATCGAGAGCCACATCTAGTGATTGGCACCTAGGTTTATGCTAGTACACTCTGGGATGTTTGCACAGTGATGAAATCATCTGATGACACGTTTTTCAAAATGTTTCTCCATTGTTAAGTGAGTATGGCTCTTTCTATATTTTTTTGTGGTATTCTGTGTCTGTTTCATTCTGTGAGGAAAAAAAAGAGGTATGTTAGAAAAACCCATAACCCTGACTCTGCTCTAGAGATTATCATAACACTCTCAGCATTCAATAAATAAAGTTGTAGAAAATTGTTTTCTGGTGCATGAAGAATGTAAATTATACCTTTGATCCATCTGTGTAATGTTAGCAGTGGGTTAGTACCTCTCAGCTTGTTAGGAGGTTTTGTTTTTATAGTTCAGTAGCAGCAGGCTTGCTCTAGTTCCTGTTTCTGTGCCAGTCAGCCTAGACAGATGACCCATTTCTGACTCTGTGTTTTTCAATGTGTTGTGCATAGAAAACCACCACATGCTTAAGAAATTGTAGGCTATTTGTTTGGACCCAGCTACTTTCAAAAGGAGGGGCCCAGGAATTTGCATGATAAATGAGCACATTGCTGTATAAAAACCACCATTGACTTCTCTGTTGATTTCTACCTAAGGCTCTACCAAAGCATCTGTTTTATAACTATGTCTTGGGAAAAGTAAAGTTCTGAGAATTTTAGGATAAGCCATTGAGAGTCAAGGCCATACCTAGGTCTTTTATTAGTGAAGGACTCAGGTTTTTTTGTTTTGTTTTGTTTTGGTTTTTTTCCTGCATTGGAGTCTTGCTGCATTATCCAGGCTAGCCTCAAATTTGCAATCTTCCTGCCTCAGCCTACCAAATAGCTGGAATTACAGGCATATACCACTACACCTAGCTGAAACTTAGATTTTGAACCTGTATTTAGTTAAGTCATATCGAACACTGAATGTAAATGAGTGACTAAGTAGTAAAACAATCTCTCCAATGTACCACAGTGATGGTCAATTTTCTTCTGAACATTTTGCTCAGGGTTTTTTTCTTCCACAAATAAATAAAAATTTGGGATTTGGTATTTAAAGTCATAGTTAAATCAATGAATTCTCTGAAGCTTTTAAATAACAACTTTAAACACAACCTTTTCAAATCATGGACAGCAGTACAGTTCACATTTGGATATAGGTCAGGTTTGACCTACTGTCACTTTTTTTTACCCTTACCTTTTATTGGTGCTAGAGATCAAACAGAGGTCCTTATAAATACTAGGTAAGCTCTGTACCACTGAGGCACACCTCCAGCCCTGGCCTGCCATTGCTTCTAATTGGTCTTTCCTTAGTTGAAGGCAAAGGAGATTTTCTGAAGCATGAGGGTGAAAGTATGAAGGTCTCTAATGTATTCAGTGCCTTCATCCTCCTCTTTCTACCTCTTTCCCTACTCTCTCAAATCTGCATGCTTTTTCATATCCCTCCTAATCAAAATAGGAGATAATTCAATGTCAATTACATTTACTGACCATTTGCTGATAAGTATGGATATAATTTGAAGAGGAAACAAAACTAGTACTTTGTAGAGGTTTC